>LVVM01000566.1:0-25996 GCA_001882365.1 Rhizopogon vesiculosus
TCTTTCCTCGCGTGTACTGCCATCCTTTTTGCAAATAGCTGTAATTGATTGTTGAATTACAAATCTCGCTGGACCTACACCTATAAATCAACTTGCCATGTTCATCTTACTCATAAATATCAAACGTACTACACAAATAAAATCATTGTATGCCAGCGAGTGCCGAGTCACATGATACCACGTGATGTGTCGGGAGGGAGCTAGGTGAGCGGCTTGTCAAACAGTCAAATTTTAGTTTTAAAGGATCAAACGACGTTTCCTCGAGACAAAGGCCAGCTTGTGAGTTGATTTCCGTCCTCGTGAAAATTTCGAAACGAGGCTTCATTGTGGTAGTATATAAATAATAGCTCAGACTAATCCACAGCGTTTGGCACTGAAAACGTCACATTCGGTTAGTTGCACAACGAGTGACGCATCTCTCCGATGCAACTGATGCGTTTCTTCTACCTTTGCGCAGATAAATACGTAGCATGGTTGAGGTGGTCACTCCTGGGTCACCTGCCCATCGGCACTACCTAACTCTTGAACGGCGTCGGGTGCCATACAAGCCGGACAGATGACCACACGATGCAAGATATGCATCACCGAAATTGGTCAGTCTCTCTTCGTGGTAAATGAAATGAAATGTGCCACTGACAATCCTTTTAGGATTTGTACTGCAATTTCGAGAGGTAAGCTAGTATGATATAAGCCAGATTTCCAGTGTCACAACACCTCAGAAGATACTGACGCTCATCGCTGAGTTGTCTGCCGCAATCTTCATGTATGAAATGATTGGAACTGCAGGCTCGACACCCCCTCGATACCCGCCTGCAATCCTACGCAGTTCGTCGATGCACTCGAATCCAGATACAACTTAAAGGAAAAGCTTCAAGTTGCAACTTATGCGTTGCAGCGGGTATCTGCACAAATGTAAGGATTGCGAAGGAGGTGAGCAAGGCATTAGCTTTGATATCATTGATGATTCTAACAAATAACCATAAAAAGGGTTCATAGCACGATCTCAGACTTTTCCGCGTGGTTTACACTCAGAGATCCAGTTACTGTAGCACGATAGGAAATATTCCAAATGATATACAAAGCGTTGGTGAAACACGACTTTGGCAGGTGACGTAAGTACGTTTTTTCTCTAACGATAGTTGAAAATCACACTGATGGTCCTCCTTGATACCACAGCTGCAATCTGATCGTTATTCCGAAAAATAGCTCGCCCCTTCTCCGATCAAACACTCTGCGCCACGAACCTTGTTGCATTCTGCAGTAAGGTTTATCTCAGTTTGTTGGGAACTTACTGCGCTGCACAGATTTGCGGCGCTCGCCATATTTTTATGGAGTCAAGCTTACATTACCCGCTTCATATGGTGGGCTCTTAACAGAGGCGTTGAAATCACTATCATATAGTGACATCTATTTGAACTTTCCGCAGATTATCGCATAATTAAGGCGCGTCCGAACCTATTGGTGAAAACGCTGGATGTGACATCACTGGTACTGGCGTCGCTAATTTCTGAGATGTTAGGTATTTGATGGCTGAATGTGGTTCGTCTCGAAGGTTTATACTACGCTGCATTCACGACGATGTTGAACCTAGTAGTATTGCGGTTGCGGCCCTTATCCATCATGCAATCTTTACATCATAGATGCCGAGCTGCTCCAGTGCTATCGCCCCACTTCCATCTCAATTTGTACTTCATATAAATGGAGCCAACGTGCACTCCGATGACAACGTGAATCTTACCGTAGTATTCAAAATTACCAAAGAATTGTCGGTAAGTGATCATTTAACAATTATATATTGTGCTCTTTGCCCGTCCTGTTTGTACGATACTGTTTTGGTGATCCGAACTTCCTAACTACTTACTCTCAGAATAATGTCCAAATTTATTATATAACTATAAGGAATATAAACATTAAAACTTGATCAAACATAGCCCGTACGGACCTGTTACATATAAATTTCAACGAGAGTACTTAGTTAGGATACGAGAAGATCTGGATGCACGTGATTTAGATGATCAGTAAGCAAGTGACCACCCTTGTATGTAAGTAATAAGTCCCACATAGCAGTCACTAGCATTGGCAACGATAACGATAAAGCAAACACCCCCACTTTCACAATGACCGCAAAAGCAAGACCAGTCATTCGTGCATTGCTGATAGACATATCTGGCACACTGATGATCGGATCGACACCCACACCTCGAGCAGTCGGAGCTCTTGCAGAATTGCGGCGCACCCGACTCCCGTTCAGGTTTTGTAGTAATACGAGCAAAGAATCTACTTCGGCCATTCAGAAGAGAATGTTGGATGCCGGATTTGATGTGCAAACAGGTGAATCGGAAGAGCTGTGGACGAGCCTTAAGGCGGCGAGGAGTCTTATCGAGACGAGAGTACTCAGAAGGTAGCTGTCCAACCTGGTATGCAAAATATCCATATCATACCGACGAAGTCATTTTCAAGGCCGTATTTTCTCTTGTCTGAGGCCGCTGAAGATGAGTGCATTTCCGCGAGACAGCAAGATCCCAACGTCCCCTATGACGCGGTAATTGTTGGCTTGGCGCCCACGCACTTCGACTATGATCATCTCAACACTGCATTCCGCATCCTTGTTGGAGAACATGATTCGCAGAAGCAGAGCCATGAGGATAGGAAGCCATCGATCCCTCTCATCGCCTTACACAAAGCCCGATTTATAGAATCCTCGGGCCATGGGCTTATGCTTGGTCCAGGACCATTCGTTGCGGCTCTGGAAAATGCTACTGGAAAGGAAGCAGAGGTGCTTGGCAAGCCGAGTAAAGCTTTTTTCCAAACGGTGATTGAGAGCCTCGATTACGAGGGTCCTAACGAGTGCATTGCCGTGATTGGCGACGATATCCAAACAGACCTTGGTGGCGGAGCTACAGACCTACGTCTATGGAGGATCTTAGGTACTAGTTTGATCTGTTCCACTTCATTGCGCCAAGAGCTGATTAATATGGATTCTAAGTGAAGACAGGAAAATACCGACCAGGGGATGAGTCCAGAGATGGTATGCATCCTCCCGATGAAGTTTGGGATTCGTTCGCAGGCTTTGTTGACAGCTTATTGTCTGCGCACGATGCATGATCTTCGAAAGAGCGATTCCAATACTCTTTTGGTCTAAATAGCAACTCTACCGCTCCTGCTTTGCTAACGCGGTACCGATCAGAAGTGCTAAATGTATCTCTAGTGTCGTTCAAGTTTACATGTTATTAGGCCGAGCACATGCTTTAGTGATATTTTTCCCACTGATCTGGGATGCCCTTCTCTGCCTTCTTGTGAAGTTCCTTCAGGATTTGTAGCTGGCTATGGTCGATATTGGCAACTGGCTGTGATCTGCTGCGATCGATAACGACAATTAAAATCCGGCCACCCAACCGGCGGCAACAGTGCGCCCTGTCGATCTTGACGGCGATTTCCCACAATGGCAACAACAATTAAACAGTAGCTCCAAGAAGGAAATCGACCGCGCCAATCCGAAAATCAGTGCCGTGCATGGTCAATTTATAGACGAGCTGATCGGGTGTATTTTCGGCCAGTGCCCGGAAGCTATCGTCCTATTAATCCGCTGTGCAATCTTCATGACCAAGAGTCCGCTTAGAGCGCGACTACCAGATCGGAAGCTGCACCGCGTTCACATGCGTGCACCGCGGACAGCCAACACTTCGCCATTGACATATTTATCTAGCAGGGAGCCCACCGTCGCTAATGCTTTCCCTCTGATGTGCAATCTCCTGTGGTGCCATGGCCCACCTATATCCACGGATGTAGGAAAGCGAGAAGCACCGTATCACCTCGGGGGACTGCTCCAGGTCATGTGGACGTAAATAAACGTCAAAAACGTGCATGGTCCGTAGTCCACTGTCAAAACAAATGTATTGAGAACACCATTATGTATTGCCTCGCTCGACAACCGAAGGGCTTAGCAGACCATGTACTTGAGAGCAGAAATGGAGAGAGTTATTCCAGAGAAATGGCGTGAGCTTGCTTGTGAGAAGGAGGTACACCGTTTCAGGATAGGACGTGTACATTCTTAGGTGACGATGAGATCGGCGGATAAGTCATGAATAAGGATAGGCCAAAGCGGACGTGACAGGTCAAAAAGGGGAAAAGATCATCGTATATAATAATGCGGTAACACTCCGGTAACGGAACCTGTGCAGTAAAGCGGAATTACGAAAGGGCGACCGGCGGCCGATTCGATATGGAATAAACCATTCTGAAAAAGAGAGATTTTCAGGAGGGAATTTTGAAAGAGGAAGATGCATATCAATATGGGACGAACGGGTTCAAGGAAGGGGATGCAATTACCCCAGACAGGGTTGAAAGGGAGGGGTAATGACGGAAGGATTGAAATATTGTCTCAAATGTTCGTCGATTTGAGGAATGATATATCGCAATTGGGGAACTGCCGAATTGATGGCCATCGCTGAATCGGTCTATGGGGCCTTTGAAAGGACTGATCTCCGCAAGCACAAATCCGAGGACCGCCTTGTCTGTCAAGTTGGAGTTTGGTTGGAGTGGAGATTATGTATAATTGGTCACGGCAACTTGGAAGGCATACGAACCACATGCAACAATGGCAATTTGATTCAGCCGCAACTGTTAAGACTGGACGAGTATTATCTTAGCACGAATTTAAGCAGGATCAGCGCTCACGCGATGACTCGGACGGCTACTATACTTGTTGTGGACAAACCTAAGACCAGAAGACACCTTGGAGGATCGATCTGGATTGAAAGATTAGCCTTGCCATGTACAGAAACGAAAAGTTTACCTACGTGGTGGTGTCTTCGCTTCAACGTTTTCCTCTATTATAGCAACCTCTCTCTCCCAGCCATCTCTTATCAAGCTTTCGGTATTCTGTTTGAAAACCACAAACGATCATATATCCCTGCAGGATATCTTCCGAGCTTTCCTGCTGCGGCCATTGTCAACCACGGTGATGTCCATTGCTCGCTCCCACTAGCCAATTCTCGGCGCTCGCATCAACGCGCATTCGGCTCTTGTTTGGACACCGCATTTGCATCACCCATTTCAGGTTCTTCCCTCATCCGTTTGTATATAAATATCGCCTCAAATCCTTTTACTAATTAGCCACCGAAGCCCACAGCCAGGTCTACCCTCAGTGACTGCGCATCTCCTCAAGTTCGAATCATGCCTCACCAGAGTGTTCTCCTCCCTAGCATACGCGACATCTTCCCTGGTACGCCACTCTTTATTCTACATTCCTTTTTCATAACAACTCACTCCTGATCGACGTCTAGAAATCTCAATTCGCACGCATCCTTCGTCTCAGGACCCTGATTTGTCCCCAGCTTCTGTGAGTGTAACATTCTCTCCGCAACTCTACACCGACCACTTATGCATGTCCAGCACGACCAAATTTACTGCGAGGCCAATGCTCGTAACCGCATCCAAAACCCCCACCGTTCAGGTGATTCTGCATCCCCTGCAACCCATTGTCTCCCGTCTCCTCCACCCTCTAGCTCTAGTTCAGAGTCAGCCCCAAACCGCCATTTGTCCTATCGCATGCCACAGGGTCCAGACGGGCTTGCAAGTCCTCCTGCGACTTATTCGTTCAACGTGCTCCGCGCTGACCCTGTCACGTCTTCACTTGAGCATGTCACTTCCAGCACAAAATTGCGCAGTCGCGGAACCTCATCCTCCCAGGGCAATCCAGGGGCGGGAATCGCTAATGGATCGACACCAGCTTTCCGGGTTTCTATGACTGTTGTTTCCCCTCGGCAGTCACAGCAAAGGCACAAGCATAGATCGCCTGATGCTGTTTATGGTTCGCAAAGCCCACGGGACAGTGGTTTCACGGCAGCTGCTAGCCCAACCCAGCATGTTCAAGAGACAAGATCACAGCCTTCGTCTTCCGTTCTCTCCTTTTCTGTATCCGATCCTCCTAACTCTGCATCTACTGTCATGACTAATGACGGAAGGAGACCTTACCTGAAGTCATCTGACCCTCTAAGCACAATGCTGCATGGCGAAGGTCGCGGTAAGAAGCACCAATGTCCTCATTGCGGCAAGCGTTTCAATCGCCCCAGTAGTATGAAGATCCACGTAAACACGCACACGGGAGCAAAACGTACGTCTATATCTGATTATCTCGGAGTCATCCGTCTCCAAGTCAAAATCATGTTTGCCTCGTTGCAACCCTTATTCTCGATTCGTCATACAAACGCCCTATGAAAATCCACAAGCTGACGTCTCCGCTTATAGCATATCAGTGCCCATTCCCAGGCTGTGGTCGTGAATTCAATGTTAATTCCAACATGCGTCGCCACTGGCGAAATCACACGAGACTGTCTGCGGCGCATTTATCTGACATGGATCGCGGTGACCAATCCCCGTTCCCTCCGGACATGCTCGGGCACGGCCAGTCGTTAGCCTCGCCACCCGCTACAGATGACTCGGAAGAATCAGATGATGATATTTCCGATGATGATTCTCACTACGCCATGGATATAGATGTGTACGAGGGCTGTGGTAAAGAACATAAGGAGGTTAATCCTCATCAGCATCACCAGCATCATCGGGGTGGATCAGGGTCGCAGAGAAATTCTGAATCCTTTTGGTCACGATCGCCTTCCCCGGTCCGGAAACCGGCCGCATATAGTTATCCCCGACCTCGCCCGCCTTCTAGTCTTGGCCGGTCGCCATCCCGCGCCACAGAATACCTTTATAGACCGTCGAACCCGGCATATGCCCGCTCTTGCACAGATTCACGGGTTTCCACAGCTCTACGACCCGCATTTCCATGTGACACGTCTGGTCGTGCTGTCGTAAGGTAGAGCGGAGCAGTCTTGACACCTTCGTAACCCAAAACATGTTAGATTTTCTTGTTCTTCTCATTTGTTTCGGCTCTACTTATGATCATGCGAATACCAACACGTTGTACATTTTGATATCACTGCAGACAAGCATCATGTAGCATTTCATCTTGGACAATAATATTCACCGGTTGCACAAGAACAAGGATCATTAATTCCATTGGACCGCGTGGTACACGCCTCATGTTACATGTCAGATAGTACACATCATTACAAATGTAGGCAAGTAAGCAACAGGAGCGCAGTATGCTATTGCCGAGCAAGCGCGATAACTACCATTGCTGTTTCCTATTCGCCCTCCTTTGCTCTGCTTGGATCTCTGGGGTCTGTTCCTCGTCCAGGAACCCAACGACGTCGTCAAACTGCTCAGCTTCGTCCACAGCGAGCTTATCATCCTCCGTCCAACCATGCCATAATTCCGTGCCTTCGTCGCATGGGTCGACATCGGTGGGAGGTGTCTCGACCGAGCGGTCGGTGGTGGCATCTTCGCCTCTGGACGCGCTATCATCCACAACGTCATCATCATCATGGTATACCAGTTCCTCGTCCTGCTCGTCAAACTCCAGTGGAACGGATGCAGAGAGACCGCCTTCTAGCCTCGATACAAGCTGCGGAGACCGAACGCGATTGATTTCCCTCCGGATACGCCCAAAGCCTTCTCCGACGCCTTCAGCGATATTGGATGTCATCGCACGAATGGGGATGGGGGTCTTGAAGGAACGCGGCTTTGAGCTTCCTGGGGCGCCGTTGGGGAGCATGGGGATGATAGAGCGAGATGAACGCGGGTACGACATGTCGGCAGATATAGCCGATGCCATCGGTTCGTCAAAGGAAGATGCCGTTCGTCCCATATCGCGCGGGGAGAACCCTTCGACAAAGGATTCTCCAGTACCGGCGGAATAGGCACTAATCTCAACCTCCTTGCGCACTTCGATCTTGGTCCCGGTGATGTCTAATTGATGGCGGCGAATGAGAGCGTGGTAATCTTCGCCCAGACTATAAAAGCTGAACTGATGGGCGAGATAGATGAGACGAGGGACTAAATTCGATGACCTAGAACATGTAGAGAGTTCTGCTTGAGCAAGGGCGCTAAAGACAAACGTCAGTATATCTGAACCGACTTTAACAGTTGATGGGAAAAGCATACTTTGCAATGGGCGTTCGACCAGGAGACCTCGCACTCAAATTCATCTCATATTTAACCTCGCTCCAATCCCGGTGTCGTCTAAGCTGCCAAGTAGCCACCATGCTATCTCGTCCATACAATTCGCTGGCCGCTTCCAACATCATCTGGGTCAGCCCAGAACTCTTAGTCGATACGACGCCAACGCGATTGGGCGGTGACGTGCCGAGTCGACCAGCGTTGCCATTTCCAGGTAGCGGCATAGACACGCTGGTCGGCAGATTGGCCAATGAATATGAATATGCATCTCGATGGCGCTGTTCGAGCATGACACGTCTCAAGGATAGTACACCATCAGAGGGATCAAAAAGGAGAAGATCCTGGAAATTGGCAGCCTTTCGCGTTCGGAGAGGGGAAGGCACATCAGACCGACTTGAGGACGTGCTAGGAGAAGAGGTGATAGCTAGAGGAGGCTGGATGCTGGTAGGCAGTAAAGTGTCTCTTGGGAGGAACGTAAAGGTGATTCCAGGCCTGACGCCATGAACGGACGACTTGACTGATCTGAGACGCACAAGCGGCGATAATTCAACTGACAACGGTTGCTGTTTGCACGAAAAGTTGCCATCAGTTTAAACTACATAATACACACGCCAGAAAGAGGAATGATTGCTTACGGCTTCGTCTGCATTCCGAACCTTGTTTTCCATGTGGCTGCGCAAGTCTGGTTTTCCGCCGTACGGATTGATAGCGAAGATGTGCACCGTCGACTTCCTAGTACCGACAGCGACCCACCGCCCATCCGGCGAAACTTCCATTCCATCAACGACGGCAGACGTCCGGCCTCGACGTAGATTGTACATGTGGAGCGCGTTCTCACGACCAAATTCGACGGGAGGGGAAACACGGGGCGTAGGCCGAATGTGGAAGATACGAACGACTTGGCCGTCTCTAGGGGATACTACCAGGGAGTTCCCATCTTGCGTAAACTTGAGGGCGCTTATGGGCTGATGCTTAAATGCGATGAATTCGGAAACGACGCGTACGCCGTCAGACGGGTCGTCTCTGGCCAAGAGAGAAGCTAGATCCAGCACCGTAATATGATACCCCGATGACAGCGCTGGAGAATCTGTCTCCTCTTGTCCTTGTCGGTCTTGAAACGGCGCAGACGAAGGGGGCACAACCGCGCTCGTGTCTTCTGCATGACCACTCGCAGCAGGAGCGCTCCGTGAAAAGAAGAGATTACTGACGCCACTCATAACAGAGGACTGCCCTTGAAGAGCAACGCGTGATTGGTCTCCCGCTCCTGCGCGAGATTTGGCATACTCTGTAGCGGCGGAATAGGCCATTCCTCCAAGAGATTTCACTCCGCTGAGGACGGTTCCCCCGACCTTGAGAGCAGCGGCGTGAGATATTCCAAGGGTGCTTGATGGAGAGCGGAGGTGCGTGCGCGGCTGAGAAACGGCTCCAACATGAGAATCCGCTCTGGGAGGCGGGGAGGCGTATGCCAAGATGCGATGAGAGAGGGCGAAGATAGGGACGGGATGATCATGAGAAGTGTAGTTAGTGTTGATGGAATGTTCTATCGCTGATAATGATACAGTGTTATTGGTATTGGCTTTATATGGAATTGATGAATTGTTGTAAATGGCGCCCGAAGAAATAGTGTGTAGTTCTGTAAAAGATACTGAAGAAAGAATGCGTAGAGTTGCTGGATTTGTGGTGCTCTGTGCATTCACTGGTAAGAGGGTTTCTCTCGGTAAAACTGCAGACACTTACAATAGTAATAAAGTGTCCGCTTGAAGCAAAGGATACCACATTATCATACGGAAGCCTCTTGATGATCTTGTGGGCGCGCAATGAATAAATAGACATGGTCGACTGGTCTTTCGACCTGGAGCTGCACGTTCTGTCAATCAGAGGGGCGTCGCATGTCCAAGACAGAAATTTAACGTACATCATGCCAATCAAGGGCTCATCACTGTCAGAGCCATGATCTCTAGAAGTATGTGGGGTCGCGAGTACTGCGGCAAAGGTAACGGAACCAAAAGGATAGTCGGTAAGATTCAGAATCTCAGACACTGATCCCAAGATGGTGCAGTCCCAAATCTGAAGACCAGTGGTGTAGCCAAGGAAGAGTATACGCCTGAATGACGACAGAAACGAAAACGTCTGTTACTTGTATTCCACTGAGATAATTTGGCTTACCGAGCTCTAGAACCATTCTCGATAAGGGTGTCCCAGCGAGACCACATGATAGGGTCGCCTTCGGCAGCCGTAGGATAAGTCGTCAGGGGCTGATCCTGGAATGTGGTTTCACCATCCTCATCCTCGGGGCTGAAGATAGTAGGTGAATCAACATCTACTGAATCAAGTTGGCCACCGCCTCTCATTCTCCAGGTTGGTCGATTTCCGTTTACGCCTGCAACGAGAGGATTACTGTCCGTTGAGGGGCCAGGAGGGGCCATAAAACTACCAAAAGAAACGGGTTTGGAGACCCGTGGAGGGGAGGGAGCGGCGGCGGGGACAGGAATAGAAGTTGGGACATAGTTGCGCACAGTTCGGGAGAAGTTCTCAAGCATCGTTGGCTCACTAGAAGTATAGGATCTCAGCTCTCTTATACTGTTCAGTGTGCAGAGAGGAAAGCATTGTGGGGAAACGAAAGAGACGTGCAGGAGTACACGTGGGGTCCTAGGAACTATAGACAGGAAAGGTGATAACGACATGAATACAATGTCAGCTCAAGACGCACGTGGCCTTGAGCAAGCAAGAGTACGAAAGAGCTGCGGGGCGCTAGAGACGCCCGCCAGAAACAAAGGGAAATTACACACCGGGCAAGCACTGGAGACCGTGTATGACCAAGCGATGCTGGCTGGGAGATGAAGTTGTGGTTGAGTTCTGTTGGGGGCAGGTTGATCTCTTGGTGCACAGGGGAAGGACGAGATTCGGGAGTTGCAAGAAGAAGGCCACCCTCGTGTTTAACAGGAGGGCTTTCATCTTCTGATGCTACGGAGGGGAGTTCGAGATGTATTTGGATGGTATTATCTGGAGGTTTATCGAGGTCGAGAAGAGGTGGTTGTTCCGGAGACCAGGTAGAAGAAGGAGTGTCGATTTCGGGGAGAAGAGGAGAGTAATTAGCGGGAGGACGAGCTGATTGACGAGTGGCATTGCGATTCTTCTTTGATGGCATTAAGAGAAATGAAAGAAATAGACCTCTGCGTAAGAGATAGATAAGAGTAAGAGGGAACGAGGGGAGGAGGAGGGGGGGTTAATTCAGAACTGTTCTTGTAAATGAATGCAAGAACTGTTGAAATGTATCAGGATACGGCAGAGTTGCAAGAGAATACTTTGTTGGTGGGTTGGTGGGTGGGTGGCTTCAACGAACAGGAGACAACCGGTTCAATCAATTCCATCCCCCCGAGACTTTCGAGTCACCATAGCCGACAATACCATTTTGGGCTTCTGACGCCATGTACCGTCCCATGGTCCATCATAGGTCCATCCAACTTTAGCTCCGCTGCCCGACTCTTCCCCCTTGGTCGATGACCTCGCCGTCTCCTACACCAACTCCATTTTCCCAGTTTCTGCTCTCGTATGCTTATTCACCCACAGCTCTTTCCCTGCCATCTACCCCGGTGTCAAAGCAGAAGCGCCCGTGCCCTGTGCCTGAAAATACCCTCCCAGCGCCTAATGTCTCCCGGAGAAAGCCTCGTGCTTCAAAAAATACATCACTCACCATCTCTACGTCCAAGCGCCATGTATCTCCTGCTAATGTGCTGCAGTACAACCACACCAGGGGAAAATCCGTAACTACCAGTCACCAGGTACCTACCGTCGCAGGAGACACTTCTGTCTACTTCACCCCCTCTCGGAATCAAACAAGCAAGGGTGTTTCCACCAGTGACCGCAGGCGTAGCGGTCCTCGTAAACTACTTGACGCCGTAGAGATTCTTGTAAAGTCTACAGATTCAGTCCTTCTATCTGAGCAGCATGCATCAGTAGAGGTCCCAGAGAGGCTAGACAGGAAGCGCAAGCTCGAACATCCAAGTGCCGTCAATCTCTCTCATCAGAGGCACGCTCCTTTGGCCAAGGATGAATGTTCTATCGAGTTCCCAGAAGTGGAGATGAAGATTCCAGTCACTAGCGGCGGCTACCTGACTCCTATCTCTCATGAAGCACGTTCTACACTCCCAACACCCTCTTCCCAACCTCGAAAACGCCGCAAGGTCTCACTATCTACCCAGTTTACCACTCTAAGCAGTCAATCGATGACTATATCCCTGGATAAGCTGGCAACACAACCGCCTTGCATAGATCCCACAATGCTGATGTCCTCGAAATATTTTAGTGAAGTTGCAGAACCTGGAAAAACATGGGTTCCTTCTTCTTTTCCGTCAGAAAATCTCTTCACATACAACTATATACCCGCGTTTCCGTCCTACTACCAGGACCTATTCAACGATCTCATTGGATACATCGCGAACGCTAAACCGATTCTGATACAAGGTATATGGTTAGTTTTTGTTTGTCAATTGTACATACTGACTTTCATTTCAGACGCTGTTTCCGATAACCCCTGGCAGTTCCTGATCGCTGTCAAGCTATTGAACGTGACCACCGGCCGATATGCCATCCCCGTTTTTTGGGAGCTCATGAACCGCTGGCCCACTCCACACGACATGGTCAACGGTAAGCTCGACATTCCAGACTGTAGTATAAATACTAATCTATCCGTAACAAAGCTAATAATACTGAACTCATGAATGCCTTGCGACCGCTGGGCCTCTACAACAAACGCGCAGCATGGTTAAAACAAATGTCCCAACACTACCTAGACGATCCACCTACTGACATCCTTCGATCATCCAACTGCCGCTTGGAAATCCATGCGAAAACCAGAACCAAAATCACCGCACCAGCTTACACGAATCCAAGAAAGCGGTCAAGCCCCCAGTCGTGCTCAGGCCCTAAAAAACCTCGCACAACGACCATGCCCTACCCTCCCACGCCCATCTCACATTATCCAGGTATCGGCCGGTACGCCTTAGATTCCTACCGAATATTCTGCACCGCAAGCGAGGAGTGGAAAGAAGTGATGCCCGAAGACAAGGAGCTGATACGATATCTTGTGAGGACTTCTCTTTCCTATCTCCATGTGGCTGGTGGCAGCTGATCAGAGTTTATGCTTCTACTTTACTTCCACAGCGGTGGAAGTGGGCCTATGAAGAAAGGAAGATATGGTATCCGGACGGCGTCGGCGTCGTTAAAGATGTCGATATCCCTTATCTGCTCGTCTTGGTTGACGAGCTGGTGGAAGCACTCGAGCCTGATGAATTTTGGGGCGCTACTGATTTTATAAGTGGCTGATGTGAGTCATGATGAATTGGTGTATATTATGTTTAATTTTGCTTCGTGTAGCGTATGAGGTTATACATTACTATGATAATCTTCCGAGCGCGAAGCAGGATGATAAGGAATGATACGATAAGTGGTAAGCGAACGTGGAGACGCAATACGCCCGTAATGAAATTTCTTCTTACATACACCTGCTACAGCGATGTCATACATGCCTTACCGAGTAGATCGCTGCCAATGCCTTCTAAGGACACACACCTGGACCTACTTTCCCCGACAATCTGCCACGTCGACAAGCCGGAGACATTTTTTTCAATTACAAAGCCAAAAAAGAAAAGCCAGCATGATAACATCAATGTATGAATGGCAGCTAACCGAGAGACACTATTAATTTTGAAACGGATGAGAATTTCTGTGCAAGTATGGTCCCCCCTAATCCAGTATGCGAGGCTCAGAGAGACTACTTACGGCGCAGCGTTGGTGGAGGATCGCCTCTCATTGGATATTTCAAATCAAGATCCTCGATTTCCTGGAACATGGGAGACGTTCCATTGGGAGTGGGAGGGGAAGAGATGACCCTCTACCTGCGATCAGCACGAGATGGGAAGCACGAGATGGTCCTGGGACACAGCAGGCATCCCTTCACATGAAATCTTGAACATGCGGAAGAACACGAGGCTGGTCGACGCGGGCGTACTCGACACGCGAGACGAGTGGAGCGGAACGTGAGTCAGGAGTCAGGACCGCAATAGAACGACGGAAGGCCTATCGCGGGGGCTTTATCCTTAGGCCAGAACTTCACAAGCATTTTTTGTTGGTGCGTTGGAGCTTGATATTTATGTACTGGGGTGAAACAGCACGCATTCGATGATTATTTTCCTTCTGGTAGATTCATTTACTGCATTCAGCAATGCACTTACTTACCTTTGCAGTAGCATGGGTCCATCACGGGGAATGACAAAGAGATAGATATCTAACCGCAGATCCCATTGATCGTACCGGAACCAATGAGCCTGCGAGCGAAAAAAAACTGGTCTGGCAGTGACCACCACGCCCTCGGCCGGAGGAGGGGGCTAATAAAATAATTTCAGCGGTCGTACGGTAACAAAACAAAACAACTAAAGAGAACAAAAATGAAAGAACCCGCCAGGTCTTGACCACGGATGCGCATCGATGAAGTCGGCCCCCAAAAGGCGCATTGCATCCAACTCGGCGGATATGATGCGGCCGAACAGCGAATCACGAGAACCAAGGCGCAAGAGACCTCGAGGACAATAAGCCATAAAACAAAAATAGTCAAACCAGAACTAAAGAAGCAACGATTCAATGATGAACCTTTTCAAGTTGCCGAAGAAGTGGGAAGGCGGGGACGATGCTCACATCACCTGTCACTTGGCGCGGTTCGCGGCTAGACTAGGGCCCCCCTTTTGAAACGCTTCGACGAAGGGGGACATGTCGTATAGTCAGCTGAGATGTCCAGAAGTGTCTGTCTTGGGAAAGAGAGTGACGAGACGCCAGCGGATACGATGGCGGGATACGGCACGCATCGCCGTCGAAGGCTATTCAGTCAGTCAGCCGCATCAAACCCCTTTCCAAATTTGTTACAAACCGATGGGACTTGAGACCTAAACACAATAAAGTTCAGATTCTTGAGTTCATCATCATGCGCACCTCAGTCGGGCATAACAGGTCTTCAGCCGAGTGGTACCGTGATATAACTTTTCGAAAGTGGTAGATCGAGGGATTCTTGGGCGTCCGGGGGCCACTTGATGAGAGCTGAGTTGGTCGCCTCCGTTATTCCGAAGGCGTTCTCATCGTTTGGACCGAAAATCAGCAGCCAAATTTTGCAAAGTACGCATTTAAATTATGATCACTAGGATTCGGAACTTCGGAAGTCACCTGATACGAGCGTCTAGATCTCCCTTCAGTCAAAGCAGTGTGATAAATTCGTGCAAGCGAAACACCTTCAGTTTCGATCAGTTACATTGCAAGAATACGAACCGTAGGTACAAACCCACGAAATAAAATCTGATCAGATAACATAGGCGATGGGAAGCAACGACGCCATCGGATGGACGAACGCGTGAGCGCCTCATCCCCATGACCAAGCTTTCACGTACATGCGACGAACACGAGGCAGCGACATCACATTCGGGCCCCAGTCCAGAACATCAACATCGCCCCGGGGGCACGCACACACACACGTCGAACTTTTTCTTCTAGGAAACACACCGAAACGCGCGATGTGGGCTTGATAACGAAATCCTGCCGAATCGAGTAATAACTCAGGTGTCGCGGGATGAAACGCGATTGGCGTGCGGTGTCTGAACTGTGAACTTTTTTTACATATGTATATCATTCTATTGGGAGTGATGGTAGCGCGTTCAATTAAGATGAAAAGGCTGGGGGGTGGGTTGCACATGGATTGAGCTCCACAGCGCGCCGAAAGCGGGAAAGCGTTGTTGCCAGGTTATATGACATTCGTGCAATGCGCATGCCGCGATGCATCGTTGATGGATGGGACTGCGGAATGTGGAATGTGCGATGGATGGATGGGGTTTGCCGAGATGAGGGAGGTAGGTTTGCTGTGAGGAATGACAGGAACGAAAGAAGAAAGAAGGCGAGTTTGAGAGGGGTGTAGTCGCATAAATTGGATAGTTCGATTCTGTATCTAGAAAGAAAGCACAGCCAATGGGTACAGATGGGAGCGAGAGGATGGATTAGGTGCAAGTCCGGGATCCTCGTCCCAGCTTGGAGGTCATGTGCTGTACCAGTGGGCGCGCATGATGTTTCAAGGCTGAGATGGTCGTTTTCTGAACCTGGGAGATCTGGGGTCAAGGGTGCGTGTAACGTACGCCGGGACGCCATTGTCACATCATAGTCTACCCCTTAAACCAAACTAAAAACATCGAGCCAAGATTGACCCAAAATTCTAAAGTCCAACGCCAACTCAATCATTAATTCAGACGCACATATCATCTTGGGGCAGACAAGCCCTGCTACCACTCCCGTGCGACCCAAGTTTAACTTCGCAGTTCGGCAGCCAGGAACATGAAATAGTAATATCTCGTAAAACCCCAGAATAGGCCCATCAGGAGTCCCGCAAGGCGAATGTCGAAACAGGTGGCTGACATCGAAGAAGGAGCGACGAGGTCGGAGGTTTGGTAGCGCGTGCGTGTGTGCGTGCGGGTGTTGAGATTAACTTTGGGTCAGGCTGCCTAACCTATTGGGAGGCGCCTGTTAAAGTTAGATTGACATGTGCACGGAGTGTGATTGATACAATGCCCATCCCCAAGATCGGAGTGAAGGCGTCAATATCGGCAGTGATATCTGATATCATATCAGTAATCGGAAAATCACTAGGCCAGAGATTGGAGACCGATCGGCACTGTATGGCGGTTTTCATTATGTTTATGTCCATAACCACGATAAAATCCTGTGATCAGAAGTATTGGTGTGCATGAAACACCGGACATCTAACCGCGCACCAAAATTATTGCATGCACCGCACGCGCAACAAGCATTGGTATCAGAAAGCTGCAGAGTATTTTTCGAGACATGTCGTCTGGCGTGCAGGGCTGGAAACCGTCACGCATCCATCAAAATGCCAGGTCAGAAGGAACATGGAAGCTCCAACGGCAGTGCTGACTGACGAGAAAAGTGAGAGTGAACCGAAACTGTGTTGTCCGCACGCACGGCGCGCGCAAACACGCGCCGGTGATTGAAAGCTGAAGAATTCTGAGTGCTGTCCAGCCTCGAGAGCTCAAAACTGAAAGCTCGCGCACGTAGCCCATCCATCGGTATGCCACGTCAGTAGAATGGTCGTAGGGGCTCCGACGGCTGTGTTGATTGATGAGGAGCGGAAAATCGGGACGAGTTGCTTCGCCAGAAGCCTATGCACTGCAGGGACCAGTGATAGGCCTACAACGGTAAGGTATCTGAAAAATCTTCTCTCGTACCCCCACGAGCATTCGCCGCGGCATCCAGTTTTGCCTGAAGTGAATCAGATCAATTGAGGCCAAATTGGATGCTGTGGTGAATGCGAAGGAGACTGCTAGCCCCTGTTCATAGGACTAAAAGGTGAGAAAGGGCATGAAACACATAGCACGCACGGCGTTTCATATCTTGAAGTGGAACCACCATCAAAGGGCACACTGTCATGATTCCATTGCTTAGCCTGAACGGCGAAAAGTGGAGAGGGGCAGCGCAACGTCTCCGGAGTAATCCATGCAACATTGCCAACTCCGTGGAAGTTAACTCACCATAGCCATAGATCAACCCTGCTAGGACAGTACGATTTACTTGCCCTTGTCAGACCGGGGCTAACCATCCTCAATGGCAGTGTAATTCAGTAAAGGTTTTTAGGAATTATGGTAAATGTCCACGTTCTGGAGAATATATGCGTAACCGGACGTTCATGGACGGTGTAGCGCAGTGCCTCGAGAATACTGAATGCGAGTTATCACCGACGAGCGCACCTTAGCTAACATTCGGAGGCTTTTGTTTGTGCTGAGAAGTCTCAAAATTACTTGCGTTATGAAGGACCGGATGGTGCACAGCCGCTATATCGTCGAGAACGGCATTGTGATTCTATGGGTAAGCTGGAGCAGAATTGGCAAGGTTTCGTGAACAACGTAGCGAACCTCGAGGACGGCACGAGCTACATAAAGTGATATTGTAGACATTGTTGCTTCCAGCGCCTGGATATTCGCGCGACTTTGGGAGCCAGGACTAGGCTGTGCCGGTTGAAGAAATTGAAGATCCCGGTACAAGCGTGGAAGATGATATCAACATATATGAATGAACACCGAAAATCGTACATGTGATATATACACTGCTACACTCCACAGTGGACAGGATGGCGGACCGCTCAGGGTAATGACCTAGGTAGCGCTGGAAGAGGGAGTGGAAGAGGGTATGCATTTGGAGAGGTCAGGCACGGGTGGACGATTTGGGAGTAAAAATGAGAAGGCAAAACGAGAAGTCAGAAGTAGGTGGAAGAAAAGAAGGTTTAAGTTGGGTGGATGAATGACTATTCTCTTCTCGAATCGGCCGGGCATGCAGCAGGGGTGCGGCGTGGTTCTTTTCTGGGATGCCAGTGGTGAGGATGGGCGGCTTGTTTTGGGAGATCTCACGGACCGGGCATCAAGGGCGGGTGTAAACATAGAACGCAAGACATGGACGTGTACGGGCGGCAGGGGCCTCGTGGATGCCTCGTGTCGGGAACGTCGATGCCGAGGAGGAGAAAGTGATTGGGAGGCCAGGGATGATGGATCGGGGGATACGACGAAGACCGACGCTAGGACATTAGGAGGAGGGCGGGAGGAATCGGGAGGGATGGGGGGTGATCGCAGAGAGGGGGTTACGGTGGCGGGAAAAGGAAAACACGAGGCGGGAAGAAGCAAAACACGAGGCGGGTGTACCGAGGAGCGCGGGAGGACAGGCTGGCGATGGTGTGTAAATGAAAAGGGCGCCCGAAAGGATCCGAGGGAAGTCACAACGAGCGCCGACACGAGGCAGGACCCCGAACCGCAGTGACGAGAGGCGGGAGGGGTGATGTCAGAGGTGACGACGCCCAGTAAGCTGTAGGGGTCGTGGCGGGATGAAACAGGTGATTGGGGTCCATGGCGTCACCTGCGACTGATCCGAATTAGGAATATGGGTTTTACCTGATTTAGAAATGATGTGCGTCGGCAACGTTTTGTTCTTGGGAGTTGAGCGGGATGCTAATAATCTGATGTTATACGCAAGATTAACCCCGGCTGACACTGCTACCGGCATGATGGGAGGTGACAGTGACCGATGGCGTGACAAGGAGCGCGACCGGCCAGGAAAACAGCTCTTATCAAGGCCATATGTTCTGCCAACACCCCATCATGGCTTTGTCCCTAATCCCCTAGTTTCGCTTTCAGTCGTCGCGACACCCAACTACAACGTCAGCAACAACGTCATCGTCAGCGACATTAACGTCAACGACAGCGACAACGCCCCCCGCCATGTCTGTCTCGCCACAGCCTGGCTCAGCTGTGATCCCCAACCATATCACTTCTCCCCCGTTGCCCTCTCCAAATGGAAATATCATTAACCAGTCCAACGCTCAGCTCGCCAGTCTCCTCCACCATAGCTATTGTGATACCGAAAGACTCACAAAAGAACTTAACAATACAAAGAAGCGCCTCGATCGAGCAGAACGTCTCCTCTCCGATTTTCAAGCTATAACAGTTAACGGTGCTCCCCTCACAGCCGAGGCACGCCGCATCGTTGAAGATGCAGACGCACGTGTCGCCCATGCTGACCGTCAGAGGGACGAGGCTGAAGCACGCAAACGCGTTATTCTCGAGTCCTATGACGAACTCAATAAATATCTCACCGCTATCGAATCCCGCGCCGCAGATGCACGTGCTGGCTTCCAGCGCACCCTTAGAGATGCAGGCGGTCATCTCGTCCTTACCCCCATCCCCGCCCAACTTCAGCACGAGCACTCTCCCTTCTCCGCCAACCCGTCCATCACTGTAGAACCCCCGCCGCGATCATATCACAGAGCCCATCGATATACCTCGTCTCTCACCTCCAGTATCCTCCCTCCTGGTCCTCTCCCTCCCCCCCCTTCCACTCGCGGCGTACGCCCTCGCTCAGGCAGCTTCGACGACCCTGCCTATCTCGTTGCACCATCGCAACCCCCTGCTAAACGGCCACGCAATGAGCGTGCCGAATACGACCCCAGGCCACCTCCCTCCGTAAGTGCTTCTTATTACTACCACTCTATCTCCTCACACTCCACAGGCAACCTCTATATCCCGCGGACGCATCCCTGACCTCGACCCGCACCCGCACCCACACCCACACCCACAACAGCTTCCTCACCTCCAACATTCCCAACATCCCAATCGCCACCTTATCATCCACCCCCACAAATCTCACTCACACTCCCGCTCAAGCAGCCACTCTAGTATTCGTGCTACCTCACAGGATATCGAGGACCTCCTCCTCGACGCTGCCACTGATGAAAGGGGCGCTCTGAGTGCTCGAGACCAACAGCCCCAGTCACCCCGCGCCGTCATAGCTGCGCATCAGCAGTCCAGAGGGGGTATCCCCGTAGGTCCACTAGATCAACCAGGCGAGCTCAGAACCTACCAAACCCATATATTTGCGCCTCCAGTTACGGGTGCACCCCAAAAGAAGGGAAAGCTAGGGTCCAGCACCAACATCGGTACGTACCTTTTTTTCCTTCAAAATGGCATGACGGGATATCCTGAGTTGATGACATTCTGCCAGCGCAAAATGGCTCCCCCTTACCTACGCCCATCAACATTACTACTCCTTCCCTAGTACCGGTGCCACCGCCCAGCATTCCAGCTCCTACTTCATTCCCACCCACTAACGCCCATGGTCAGCGCATCTGCCGGCAATGTGGTATGCCGGGGCGGTATAAAGACGGCAAATGTGTTGAGAAATGGGGGCCAGGGCCTGACGGGCCTGGAACGGTGTGCGACCGCTGCAGAAAAAAAATGAAGCGTGTGGAGCGGCGAGGGACCGCGGATGTGAGCGGTATTACCAACAACGGCAGCGTAGCGCGGTTGCACCGTACGGATACGATCCCCGTGGGTGTGATGACGCATGGGGGACCGCAGAGACAGACGCAATCGCAATCGCAATCGCAAACTCAGACGCAGGTGTTTGGGGCCTCGGCTTCAGCTTCAGCGTCGTTTTTGGCGCCTTCAGCGCCTTTGCAAGAGAAGAAACGTGCGGGTGGCTCTGCGAAGGAACGTGAGCGGGAACGTGAACGTGAGAAGGAGAAGGATAGGACCCGGGACCCTCCCTCCCCGCCTGCAATTGCTACGCTACAGACGACAGACGATGAGGATTTGGGACGGAGACGACGGGGTGTGGTGACTTCTGGTGGGTGACGTTCACTCATCCTCGCACCCACTAGTTAAGTTAACACACGGCTCTCAGCACAGCACCTTCCTTCTCCCCACTCCGACCCCAATCCCGACACTGATCCAGATGCAGACGCAGATGCAGACGGAGAAGGCGATGCGGACGTAGATGCGGAATTGAGAGAAGCAGCTGATGCTGCTGCTGTGGAACATCGGAGTGCGTCTTCGGCGGGGATGAAGGAAGAGGACAGGGACATGGAGGTTGGGGAGTAAGCACATGTCCTGACGAGATGAACACGCAAAACAAAAGACCTGAGGTTGCGGTTGTCATTGTGATGTCGTGCGGAGGCCGAGAGGATGAGTCCTCTTTTTCAAATGTGCGTTCCTTATCCTTGTCTGTGACTCGCGTCACCGGTTCCACATCCCTCTTTCATCAGTCGAATCACTTACTATCATTTAAGCACATTGGGTCGCGTCACGCTATACTCACAATCTACTCACAATCTCTTTTTCTCTCGTTGCATTTGTTGTTATCGGTTTTTGGTTTTTCTTTTCTTTCCGTTTCACTGTTCTCTGGAGTCAATCATTTTGCGTAAATTCAATCGATCAATCAATTAATCAATCAATCAGTTAGTCCACTAGTCCGTTTCGAATCAGTCGGTGTCGATCAACTCAACTAGTCGCCTCTGCTTCATCGATGCGTGGTGATTACTATCTCTTCCTTGGTATTATCAGTTTCATCCTCCTTCGCCAACTCCACGCATGCATTAAGTTACATGGCGTATAACTTAGCCTTGTTATGTAGGTGATTATAATATTTTTGAAGTGATGCGACTCATTTTATGCTTTGACAAGGCTCCGAATTCAGCAGGTTAAGCAACCTTTAAGGTAGAGCTCATTCACAAACCACCAATGTGTGACGTTAGATATCGTACTCGGCTCGGGACAAATGGGTCGTCCATGATAACACAAGCAAGAAATAGGTCGAAAACGACAAGACCGTTTGATTACGGTGCGTGAACGTTTTGTTCAGAGTGGTCTTTGCGGCGTCTGGGCTCGACCGATCTTCCGTTTGCAATAAATGGCACAACACCGAAATCAGCTTCAATTATGGAGCAGGGAACAATGAGGCTGCAATTAAGTATTAGGGATATGTCTAATTTGATACACAACGAAGAGATCCATAACTTTCCAAACAGTTGATTGGCTCAAAGTTTGTAAGTCAAAGCATAGTGTAAAGTTTCCGCGGACGATCCGTCGGGCTCCAAAACCCGCGTGTCTTCCAGACAGTCGAGTCACTCTGCAACATGCGGCATGGATGGATGGATGATTGTAAATGAAACAGTAGTGGCATTGGGGAGGTTCCTTTTTCAAACCACAAGACGAGGGCATCAAACGACCCGTGCATGTCCGCCCTCAAAGTCAGGATATTTTCGAGACGGTTAATGTTGGAACCGTCAAGTTCTTCAAAAATATTCAAACCTGCAAAACGGTCGATCGTGGCCCATACAGACGAGGTATAATGCGTCTAGATTGTGGTCACCTAGATTGAGCGAATATAGGTTGGTAACACAAAGGACGTCATACCTTCGAAACCTCTTCATCGGACACAAATGTTTGTGTCATTAAAGGCAGGGAAAATATGAGCTGCTTCAGCGATGCTCATGCTAGTGTGGGGCTGGGCCTCAACAGCATTCCCGAAGTCGGCTAACTTCATGGAGACCGTCACCTCGCATGCACCAGACATAAGGCACTGATAATTGTCACGAGCGAGAGCCATTGGGATAAGACACAGATCAGAGGACGAGTTGCGGTGTACTCACATTGGCTTTTGCCGTGCTATGGTCTCTAGGGCTCTCTTCCAGAGCATGGTTTATTGCTGCCTCGACGTTATCAAAGGATAGCCTGGAAAGGTGGTCGGAAGAGGTAGTAGGAGTTTTGGCAGGGTTGACTGCAAGTTCGAAATGTCAGATTAAGTATGCACCATGCACAGAACCTTGGCGTCGTCGACGCGTCTAGTAATGTCCCTGGTGACATTGTGACACCCATCATTATTTGAGACATGGATTAACATATAACCAAGGAGTCGAGCTCATATGAGTGCCAGTGGTATGGACTACTGTATGTGAGCCCAGGCCTGCAAGGTGAAGCATCTGTTGTAAGCATCGTTGAAGGCGGAGTTAGATGTAAGCGCGGCGGCGAGCTCCTTTTATGAAGTAACGCTTTGAAGCCCGCGATCAACATGAACTCCTAATTCAATACCTTTTCACCGCGACAAGGTTTTATCTAACTCCGACACAGGCTGAGGCATTCGCTATACGTGCATATAATAACTGCCTCAACCTGCAGGATAGGGCCTCGGCGCGCGTATCAGTGGTCGTATGCTTCCGACTCGAGGTGAATGTTATGCAGCCCACGCCCCAATTAGTGGTCTGAACATCGCGAGGGACATTAATCGCTTTGTCAATGATGCCAATCTTGTATAGCTCGATTTTTGTCTGCCTATGTTTGTACCTGTTACAAACGTTCGGTGCATTGCGCAATGCGCGTGATCCTACATCTGCATCTTGCCTTCACCCTTCCAGGCCATCGTTTCATAACATTCAGGAAACGATACGGGATGCTCTGAGTGAGCCCCAGAGATCACAGCGTGGCCAAAGCCAAAGTGAGTATGTAGTATGCATCCAGTCTGTATCTTATTTCAATCTGGCCTCGCTCGTGATTATTTTTGTTGCGTTATGTCCGGCGTATAAGACATGAAATACTACAATCCTATCGCCGAGCTCAGGGATGTTGATGATGTTTACAACCATATTCCCGCGAACCTCGGGCTCACTCAGGCTCTTTGTTGGTGGAAATAGGAAAGATCCTTCCTCTAGCAACAAAAACATTCATGTATCAGACGATGAGGATCCGAAGATATGACTCCTTTGTGTTGCCAACCTGTATCCGAGTCTATGGTCAATCCAGACGAATGTTGCCGCGTCTGCTTGAACCTTATGGACAGGCGCTCTTCACCTTCCATCCAGAGATGAGGGATGCCCGAGAGAAACTTTCAATGGACATCGATGCGTGTCCCCACGTTGCAGGAAGTGATTGCATGGGATCTTCGGCACTTATCGCCAAGAGAACAGGCAAAACGCGCTCGGGCGACTCTTCACTTACAGGAGATCATAGCTCAGTACTAGGTGACATTACTTGCCTGGACTGGGTCGGAAAATCATCCGGGTACAACAGCTATCTGCTAGCCAGCATATGCACCTTGTATGGAACTCCTCCATTCACACTGCCCAATCCACTATCTAAAGGTGAGATACAGATGCTAGTCTCGCTGCGAGGCGCTATTGATGTAGAGCTTGCTTGGAGTACTAAGTAATACTTTAAGCTTAAATCACTGAGCGCTCCCCAATTCGCAGCTCGCCGGCTGCGTCTGCCTTGTGTCGCATTCGCTGTAACAGAAGTAAGACGGAGATGTGGTGAAGACCAACAGCCACGTTCCACATTTTCAGTCAGGGCAGATGGGCAGATGGGCTTCGTGACCTATCGATCGCCACTTCTCGAGTTGCCTGACCTTGTAAACGAGACGGAAAGTCGGTCAGAGGATATGGATAGCCCAGCAACTCTCGCGCGAAATTCGCTTGTGGACCCGATTTGTTCCTCAGCGTCGTTTCAAGCGGATTTTACAGCAGTTTATAATTCAAAACTTGGAAGGTTTACAGGCGGAAATTGCCGAGACAGCAGACAGGCGTAACATGATTGTGTCGGACAAGAGCATCAAATTGATCAGGTTCATGTCAAACATTTTTGAACAGCGAGTACGTTACCTCCCATCCTCTGTGAATAGACACTCAGTTCGTCATCCAGAGACAGTCCATTCCCAAACACGCCGTTTACCTTTCTGATGTCGAAAATTCCGAGGGGGACCAGAGAGGTAAAGTAGAGCAACTAGCAGTTTCACATACCAACGCTCACGGATATACGGACAACTCTCCTGTCATGGATGCGGAAACAGAAAACTGGCCGATTCCATTGAAAAGGGAAGAGTTCGACTCGATGAAATTCAACTTTGAGGCTTCACCTCTAAGACTCTACCGCGGCAACGCCTTGGTGGAGCCGGCAGATGTCAATGAAACTCTGACGGGCGCTGTCGTGGAGGTGTACTTCGTCATCTGCCACTACTATCTGCGGGACAAAAAGTTTGATACCTTTGGCGCTGATATTCAACAGGTGAAGATCTTGAGACCGGGGTTGTCCATTGCTCGTTCCGGGTTCAAACGGCGCAACGCACGAGAAGGCTCGTTTGACATTCTCGGGACGGGTTCAGGTTCTGCGCATGCGGAAACTGGTGAAACAGGGCGGGCGGAGAATAGAGCAAAGCGAGTGGAAAGTAAAGGGACTTCCAGTGGGCCATGATGCTCTGACAAAGGTGACGCAAAGATCGGAATTCATAGTAATGGACATGGTCGAATGGTTCTTGTCGAACACATGCGTATTGCATTACGCATATGAAGGACGTTCACTAGCAGGAGACAAGAAATGTAAATGCGAATTCATTATATGCTGCTCTTTGTCGCTGGCCGAATTCTGCAACAGCTTGCAGCTGACAACCGTCGAGTTTGGGCCAAGGCAGAAACTGATGTTAACATTAGGCAGAGACAGCACTGGAAGCTCAAATGAAAGCTAACTTTATCTCTGTGACTTTGTTATAAGAAACGACTATCTTCCTTCGTCGGAGGGCTGGTGGGATCCCTGCCAGCAAGCAAGGTCAATGCCGACGCCAG
>LVVM01000584.1:0-15977 GCA_001882365.1 Rhizopogon vesiculosus
AGTCTGAGTGAGCTATCCGTCGAACATGTTATGATGTGTCGACCACCTGGTAGGTGCACAACGTCATGGACAGCATCGGCATGACATCTCATCGTCTGGAGGAGGCCGCGGGGCCTCATCGCTGACGTTTTTTTCATCCCTGCGGGGTGAAGACACAGTCGATCCTCCGTGTCTCAACTATTGGGATCGTAGTAGACTATTATGGATGCGAGAGCAGCCCGGTCGTATATTTAGATTGCTTGCATGAGTAAAGATTGCTGTTGAGTCGACGGCCATCTCCTTTCACTTCAATTTTAGTGCATTACTCACCTCTTGGAGATCTTTCTAGGATCCGAGTCACTGATAAGCCACTTATCAGTTTTGCCCTGCAGAAGCGTCCAGTGTATCTATCACTCACTGTAAACACTCCACACGAGTGCGTACTCTGGAGTAAGAGAGATGACCTGAAAGTGAGACGTTGATTCGATGTGGAAGCTGTGTACACTGTACTCAGTGTTTATTCAAGTTGTCGACTAAGGTGCATCTCACGTGTTCGTTTTCACGGCTTGATCCATAAGCGCTGGTGCTAGAATCCTGACACTGACATTATGAGCAACTTTGTCTCTCTAAGTATATGCAATGTCCCATTGATCATGATGGTAAGCATCCATGTTTATTTTTGCCACTTGGCAGTCGAAAATGTCGTGATTGCCTATGCTTTTATCGACATGCACTGATTGCTTTATCCTTCGACCGTCGAACGAACCTTTTGCTGGCCTCGTATTGTCATAACTATGTAGTGCAGCAGATAATTGCCCAGATAAACGGAGCGAGTTGTTGGTGCAAGCTATCTGGCAGGAAGAAAGGTAAGACTATGACTTTGGCTGTTCGTTGCTGTATGGCAAGTGATGTCATGTTCCCTTGCGGGTAGCGTTACCCTGCGAGCAAGGCATTGTTCACTTAGGCTACTAGGGGAGGTTCAAGATCGGTGTGCCCAGGAGTTTGATTATGCTGTAAGCTGGCACGTCTTGGTCTCGATCGCGGCACCCCTTCCCTTGATAAATTCACGGTTACTGATAATCATGGAAGTCATCTGTGCTTAGCTTTCGGTAAGATCTACTCAGGTCCGATCACAGAATCGGTGCCTCTCGTAGTTTTTGAAAGACGCGAGACTCTGAAAATGCCATAGTTCAAGCCATGAAGCTGCAAATCAAATCAATCCACTCACTGATAGCGATCGACGATGCCCTCGATAGGTCCTTGCAGAAACCTCAAGAGTCTTTATAAGCGGGTGGCCGTTAGGACATCCGTCAGCTAAATCACACGATGAGAGCTTCGTGCAGTCGACAAGATGCGCCATCACATTGGGGAAGTAGGAGCATTTGTGCGTCACGTAAATTGATACACTTTTGGAGGGTTGAACATGAACCACAATTTGACATCATGACATTTCAACATCCTCATCATCGCTGAGATCCTCCCAATTATCCCCGTTCCCCTCTTCGTCGTCCTCGACCGGAGATGGTAGGATACCCAAGGCATCCAGTGTCCCAAGAAGCTCTTGAACGTGTTCTAGTATAGGCGTGTCTGGATCTGCTTGTGACTGGTGCAACTACAATAGAAATATTAGTACCGATATTTAAACCCGTAATTGACTAGAGGAGCTCGCGCAAACCTCTCGATAACGCTTGCGAGGGTACATATGAATGAGGAAGACCCACCGTTCTGCAAGTTTCTAAGCAGTCCCTTGAGTCTCTGGCGATATCTTCCCAGGTAAGCCCCTCGCTTCCTTCTACTTCACCCCCTTCTTTCCGACGTTCAGCCACCAGCCACCACCCCCATCCCATAAGGTACCAGCCTTCTACTGAGGTATCATCAGATGCGAGTACACCTTCCAATACATCGAGAGCATCGTGGTAAGCGCCACATTCCAGAAGAAGCTTGGCGCGCACAAGTCGCACCGGGAGGGGAAGAGTAGCAACCAAAGCTTGATTGCGCGCAAGAGGGGTATCTGATAATGACGGTGGGAATGTGCGAAGTGCAGCAAGTGCTTCTTCCGGCTTTTCTTGACTGAGGCGAACGCTTGCCAGCGATTGCAGAGCCTCAAGATTATGTGGATCAATTTGTAGAGCGGTTGCGAGAAGCGAATCACAGTTTGATGATGCAGAAGGATCGAAGCTATTATTCGAAGTATGTTAAGACTTGCACAATGACTCTGCAGTTAATCGTTTCAAGACGCACCATAGATCATACTCAGGGTCCATCCAAAGCTCGACCATCCCGATATAAGCCCTCACGATATTACTTTTCGCCTCATCATCACCCTCACGTTCATCCTCCTGAATAGGTGAAGGTGCCTTGCCTTTGAGTTGTGTCTGAAGGATGTCGATAGCCGCCTGGTAGTGCTGCAAAGCGGTATGTGGGTCGGCGGACAGTTGGGCGAGATAAAGATGCGCTGATGGTGGTGGGGGTGAAGGAGCCATCGGATGTGGTGGAAGCAAGGTCAGGAATAACTAAATGCAAGCCGTTGATCAGTTGCATGTGTTCAATTCAGCCAATAAAAAGTCCTAACTTGCCTCTCTTGCTTCGTCCACTTCCCCAGTTTCGAGAAGCACGACACCCATCATCTCCTTCGCTTGGTTTTTTTCATTCACCGACCCATCGTCCCTTGCGAGAACACGCTCGATGAATTTGTGCGCAAGAGGGAAGTCGCACTGTACGATGAGATCCTGGGCCTTTTCAAGGAGAGCAGAGATGGCTGGAGTTTGGGAATTCGAGGATGATTGTAAAGAGTTTGTTACAACGGGTGCAGATTTCTTGACTTTCGTGCGTGTTCGACCCATTTTGAATGTCGCGATCAAGGATATGAGGGTTATGATCGTCTCGGTAAGACCCCAGGAACGCATCTAATGTTTGTTCAGATTTGTTTCTAAAGCCTTTACACAACACGTGCAAACAAGTACACCGATATTCCGAACTCCCAAGTGCAGTCTCACCCGAAAAGCACTGATGGCGACCCTTTTCTCTCCTTTCCGAAGGGGTTACAGACATCTGGTATGTATCATTTTACTAGGAGCGTTGATATATCATAGTGACATCCCCTAGCAATATCTCGCACATGAACAACCAGTCATTTTTTACTCTTGCGTCCTCGGGCTTGCGGGTCCAGTGCTCGCTCTGACTGTGCCTGCAGTCAGGAGAACGTGGTTCGGATATACTCCTGCTGAAATCCCACCTACCACATATCCTGGTACGTCTGTGACTAGCCAAGGGTTACCTGCGGTGCTAAAGACAACTGTTGCCTTCAGTGCCAAAACGACCGAGAAGGCCTGTGCAAGGCTATGAGGACGAGTAGAGTAGAGTACTAGATGGTTGGGCTAGAATTATAGACAGGTGATTTCGCTTGATTGCTTCCATGCGTTTCGTTGAACGTTCACTCAGTTTAACAGACCATTCGTGATTACACCACAGTCCTTTACGTGTGTATTATGTTCAGCTGCTGGAGTCCATCCTGTCATTAACTTGACTGAATACCATGAATTTTACTGGTGAGAAGACAATGGCTTGTGAACAGTGCGAACCCATGTTCGATACTCTTCTAGACTGTCCCCTTCCCTATCAATTACGTTGAATCCATTCTCTTACTTCATAGGTGCAGTCCCTCGATCTGGATGTTTCTTCTCCGCATCAGTGACGTGACGGCGTCCAGTGTCCGTGTCTGCAACTTTACTTCAGACATTAAGCATATGATCACATCAACATGGTGTTAAGCAGCTCTCCGAAATCTTTGATACGCAAGCGGAGCACGTCCTTCGTCTATATACTGACGAGAACCTGATGAAGACAGGGGAACCCTTCCGCCGAAAGCCCCATTCCGAACTTTCCATAAGAACCATGGCGCAATTGGGAACCTTAGTCTAACTTAGTCATCGATATCATCCTTCGCACAATTCCGAGCCCTTGCAGGCCGGCCCAAGCAAGCAAGCCAATCCCTGTCAATCCATCAATCAGTCATTACTCATCCTTATCTTGAATATCACTCGAATCAAATTCCACATCGTATTCCTTGCTGCCAGTGGTGTGTACGGAATACTAAAAGCTCCCTAGGAACATCATGCATCCTAACACGGTGTTATCGATTCCTGAGCTACTGGAAAATATCCTCAGCTTCGTGGACAGACGTGAAAACGTGATCAATGCGTGCGTTTGCAAGCAATGGTCGGAGATCGCTATGGGCCTCGTTTGGAGGGAAGTAGAGAGCCTTCCTCAGTTTCTTACTCTGTTGAGGCCATCCCAAACACGCGGTGTATCTCAGAATGTGCGCTACCATATCTCTAAATGTTCGCTTACTAAATTTATGGCTGGATATGATCTAGTAGGTATTCGACAGACAGCCAGACTTAAGGGACTGGGCAAGATTTCAAAAGTATGCCAATCGTGTGCATATCTTGCGATACCGGCAGGAAAGAGCAGACTATACTTGTATGCTCGACGACATTGCCAGGACGAGGACAACGCTCGATATACTTCCGAACTTACATACCCTGGAGTGGATCTTCAAAGATGTAAAATGCATGGAACGAGCCACGCTATTCATGCATCAGCATGTAAGGCATCTTGCCATATCTGCGCCACCTCTCAAAGCCAGGACTTCATTCTTTGTCGATGCCTGTTCCCGTATGCCAAACCTCCACTCACTCGACCTCCGGGTCTCCTACCCCGTACGTTTGATCGAAGCAGACCTCCTGGAGCTTCTTCGAGGTCTTCCCGATCTGAGGAAGGTCATCTTCCCTGAATTTTACCTCACGTCGGCTATTGTCTCCGAGCTTTCGCGGAAGAAACACATCATCGTCATACGGTTTGAGTTTACACCTGAACAGGGACTTGGGGAAGAAGAAGATGTAGACTCGTTTTCACCCGTCATTGAGCAAGGAGCTTTTCCCATGCTGCAGGACCTATCCATTACTGCTCGCCTTGAAGATATCATTCGATTCATGGGTGCAGACTTTGCGCCCATCCATATCACATGTTTATACATCCACACCTATGTTGAACTTGAACCCGAAGAGCTGCACACATTGTTCGTCACGCTTTCCAAGCAATGCTGTCTTCTTTCCGAGTTGTACACAAAACTACTGGATGTTCATAATCGACGCAAGCTCGTCTCCGCAAAACAAATCACGTTCGACACACTCAGACCACTACTTTCGCTTCCGCATCTTACTACGTTCGAGGTGATGCACAAATACCCTGTTAACATTTCCCTGGAGGAGATCGAGGAACTTGCAAGCCAATGGCCCGCCCTTCAGAGTCTATCTCTGAACGAGGAACCGCTTGCTATGCACGACTTTACACTTGACCTCAGAGCTCTCGTCCCCTTTGCCCGCCACTGCCCAAAGCTGTTTAGTCTGGGTCTTTTTATGGATGCCACCGCTCCGCAAATCCATCCAGCGCAAGAATTAATTCCCTTTACTGCCCTCGAAGTCTTGTTTATTGGGACGTCGCGAGCACGCGAACCGGGCGCCGCCGCTGCGTTCCTGAGTTGCCTGTGTCCACTAGGATGCGAAATCGACGCAGCCATAACCTGGACATCATATGGTAGCCGTTCATGTCGCGAGATGGATAGTACTGCGTTGGTGGACATAGAGAATCGATCCGCTTCTTGGAAGAGCGTCAGCGACCTCCTGCCTCTCTTCATTCAGGTGCGAAGGGAGGAAAGGGGAAAATCGAAGGCTCTGCGAGAAGAAGTTGAGGATCTTAGGACCAAGAATCGCTTACTGATGGATAAGGATAACATCGGGGCCAATGGTTCGTGCACCATATGATCGTTGTGTGGATGCCGCGGCGCTCGTAGAAATAAACTCCAGCGAAAATACGACGATCCACTGGCTACATCCACCACCCTACCCGCAAAAGCAACCTCAAAAAAGAAAAACTAAAACAGCGTCGCCAGCCGCACTCTTGTCGACTCATAGATAGGTGAATTTTTTTTTTGGCCTGATTGCGGCTATGCCTCTGTTCGTTAAACATCCACTCAGTTCAACAGTCATTTCATGATATATTGATACTTATTAAGTCAGCCGCTACCATCTTAACCTAAACCCAATACCATGAATTTACTGGTGAGAAGACAACCGAAGATAGGTTTGTGAACAATGTGAGCCCATGTCTGCTCATGTCCGGTGCTTTTTACACCGTCCCCCACTACCAATTACCGTTTGAATTCATTTCCGTCGCAACTTCACAGTTTCTCAATCTTATCGATTTCCCCCGTATCAGTAACATGACATCAAGTGTCCGTGTTTGCAATCATACTTCAGACGTTAGGAACATCTTTAACACCACCGACATGTTGTTAACCAGATCTCCGAAAGCATTTAATGCGCAAGTGGAGCACGCACCACAACTGAGTATATGCTGACGACGTCGACAAGAATCTGATTGGCACATGGAACTCCCTAGGACTTCCGCCGAAAGGCCTTGAAAAGGCCCTACGGTACTGCGCAGATGGCCCTATGACTGCGGCTGAAATTTTTGAAACCTTAGTCCAAGTCAGTCGTCGATCGATCTCATCCTTCGCACAGATCCGAGCTCACAGAAATAAACGCAAGCGCCGCATGGCGATCAATTGGCCAACATCGCAAATCTTCCGAAACCATAATTAAAACAGCGTTCTGCTTCACAAGGGCGGGGGAAGACAGGGCGGGAGAAAATTCCCCGCCCTTCCACGCTCCTGTGACGCCACCCCCATCATTCCTCGGTCGCTCTTGGCCATCTAATCACGACATTCGGAATACACCAGGAAGGTGGAAGAAAGTGACGGCGGGATTGCAAGTGGAACTGCGGACTGCGAAGTACAGAGGGACGATCATGGAAGAATCAGCTTTCGGGGCACAGGAATCTGCTTTTCGCCTGCAATAACTCATAGGAGGCTCTCTCACGCCTGACCGCCATCAGGGCACTGCAGCTTCTTTGCTGGGAGTCGATTTTCAAATTCCCCAAGTCAACTTCTGTCACTATAATTGAACTATAGCTCCTGCCTTAGGTAGACATAACTGTACTGCCGCGAGCTTGTTAATACATATGGTGGATGGGTGTCATCCGGAGCAAGAATTACTCGGATACTCTATTACTAGTACTTTTCGCACTGCCCGTCGTCGGCTATCCTTCTATTGGATCTGATGGAACGCAAGAGATACTGCATTGGTATCAGCTATGAACTTCCGAGGATAGGATGAGGCCGCATGGAAAATCGCCAAGGCGTGCTCGCGGAGGAGCGATCCCGTTCAGCATGTGGGTATGACCATTCATCTACTTATTACCGCTATACCGGTAAGCTGGAGTAATCGTGGAGCAAGTAAACATGACTTACATCGCAGACTCGAACTCACACACTCCGATATGGTGCAGCAGCATGGAACGTCGTCAGTGTGTATTGCTCGGGATAGGAGGATTCGTTATTGGATCTCCATAGCTCACGGTGCATTCTCGTGACTAGCATGGCATGGATAGTAATTTGGGTGCTTCACATATGGACGGTGAGAATGATAGGAATATCGTTACGGAATTTGACACATACCTTGATGCTATATCACTGTACGATGGCTGAACCCCGAACAAGTCAGTGATACCAAAATGGTCTCTTAAACCGTGTACTAACGGGGAAGGCAACGATCGCAAAGATGAGGAAAACAGAAGATACTGAGACGCATTACTGTTGGTGCCTTGAATTGAAGATAAGATAATGCTTACTTAGCCCACACACATAATAGAATATATTGTGCTGAATAAGGGTCTTGAGCACATTGGTACCTTGCCGTCGATATTGGTATTTCACGATGGCTCGGTACAATGTCAAGAGCAATATCTCTGCCACCAGTGGATTAGATGACAATTAAACAAAAATATAGCTCTTACCTGTCTCGCCGATAACAATAAGGACATACACTACAAATATAATGCTACCTTCACCTATCTTGGAGCATCCCGATATCCCTGGAGCAATCTCGTCGGTAACTGAAAGGGCGGGATCATTCACGATATGACTTGCGGAGATGCCAAGAGGTACTTACCAGTTGTCGAGGAATTGTACTCGACGAGAATGGCAACTATAGGCGTCAAGAGCAACTGAGCGCGGTCAATCGATGCGAATAACGCCCACAGAACGATATCACGATGCTTACAATGACACTGACAATGAAGACCCACAGTATCCATCGTGAACGGTCCCAAATCGCATACGCGCGCACAAAAAATATGCCTGGTGCGCATACATACTAGTAGTCAGCATCGCGTGGGCTGCATGAGGGGCATAAGATGTACTTTCTGCTGCAAAAACTATGACACCGCCTAAATCTAAGGATTTCAAGTAGGTCAGGATGATAATTACATCACCAATCAAAGTGTGCGCTCACATGAATCTAGCGAGTAGTATGTTTCACACATCTACACAGCATGTTGATATCAATGCTACGTCGCGTACTAACCACCTGACTTACGCTGAGCATTGGATGTTGATCTAGTGTTCCTTTATGTAATCGGCGTCAGGAAACCGAGGCACATCTAATATAGATTGACTTGGATTTGACTCACGAAAAAGGGTAGCGCCGAGATAAACGAATGGAAGATATCGACACGCGAGGTAAAGGCATTTGGCTGTTCTCCAGCTGAATTCTAAAATAAATGGCAACTGATGAAACGGTAATCATCAAGCACTGTACATATCATAGCACGAAGCACACGTACTTCTTCATCCAATGTCGTGACGTAGTCATAAATCTTGTAGACAATGAAAGACAAGCGGTAAGCACGTTGTTTCAGTCGGAACGCCCTTAGCCGCACTACCTACCCACAGTGTCGCTAAAGCCACTAGGAATGACAGGTTTACAGTCACTATCTAGTGATTGAGACCGTAGGGTGATTGACAGAACATACCGTAACCGTACTGCCATTCACGGTGGATTCAGACCCTTGATTAAGCCTTATTGCCACCAGCTGTATGTTGTCACTCACCCTTAATCTCATCAGGACTTCTGGACTGGCAGCTCCACCCAAATGCACTGCGGCTTGCATGCTGTACGAATGAGAGGGTGAAAGCGGCCACTCCCGACTAAGAGCGCCATAAATGATACTTTATGAAAGGACTTCGAATGCGAAGCATCGGATTCGTTTTTCTTGCTGGCGCTCGATCGCGAAGACAACCGTCCATATCTAAGCCCCATTTACTCCATTGAGCGAAACAGCGTACGAGATGCCAATTTCTTTGCAGTCTTAGTAGTTTAAGTACATCCAATCACCATACATAAAACATCAACCTGGCACACGCTGGGGTAAGGCAACGTGATTTCTATAAGCTGCAGGATATCAGGTAACGTTCCAATTCAATAATTTTTCAATGCATCGACGCCATCCTGAGAATCTGTTCGTCTCTCTGTATCAGCCCGCAAATTTCCCAGGCCTGCAAGCAGGATTGCGAGCGGATATGAAATGCCTTCGAGACAACACGGAAAAACGTGGCCTTTGGAGCGGAGGTGGATATGCATCAGCAAAACCTTCCTGGCTTCCTTTTCCAATAGAAAGGCATCTCAATTGAGCTTGAAATAACCCTATATTATCACCCCCGGCGACTTATCAGATAAACGCTGGTAATGAGCGGTAATCCTGTGGGATGTCAATCGAAATATGGCGGCGGTTACTGACCTCTCGATATTAGACTGGGGGCGGTGTCGTTTTTTATCGAGTCGCCGATCAATCAAGGAGGCAACGGCGTGGCTCACCCGTAAGTCAACACGTGGACTTCGGTGCAGCTGCTTGCAAAGAACCGCGATCAATGTTCATCGAGATTATAGATATCTTTGAATAGCGCTTGTCGGACATACCTAGTATATCAAAGCTCTTTACTTCTTTGGTGTCACGAAGCTACTTCACGGACATCGATGATCGTTCATTTCTGTACCAGGCCTGAGCACCGTGCTTGGGCATGGCGAGAAACACCGGCGTGAACGACAGAGTCTGGAGGAATTCATTTGGGTAGCCTTATGACATGCACCTAAGCGCTCTTAAAGTAAGGACTCGGGTGGCGTCCGCGTCAGGTGCGAATCGAACAAAAGTTTGTTAGCTTTGTAGGGAAATGCTGTATATACGAAGCTAGTCTGGAACGACGTCGATTCCACGCTGTCAAGTTGTCGACGAAGCGAAGAAGTCAAGTACATCCACTGCCAATCGGTGACATGTTGAATGTTGGACACGTGCTGACACCTGTGCGCAGGCGGCTGCATCGTTGAGCGGTAAACTTTCCAAAATGAGCTCTTTTCCGGGATATCGATGAGGAAGCACGCACATGGTGGTCATGAAACTTCGCGTTTCCTCGGTTTTGTTCCCAAGTCTATGTATCTCTTTCTAGCAGCTTTCCGCCCAGTACTTCCTTATTGGCATGCATTTCTCCTGTTGCTCGAGACGATATAAATAGCCGATCTAGCTCTCTTTCTCTCTCCAAGTGCTTGGAGATAAATTTGGTACCTGGACACATGATGTGGGGAGGGTAAAAACATCGTGGAAAAGATCGGGTGATACATAACGGGTAAAATATAATAGATAGGTAAAGTATCACGCGGGGTGGTGGAAGCGGCTCGATCTGCTCAATGGTGTTTGAAGTTTTACCGCACTAACTGCACGACCGTCGACGTCTAAGAAGATGCATACGTTTAAGAAAACTTCTGATATGGGCGCTGTAGACGGCGGGCGCTCCCCCAAACGTCATGTGTCCAGCCATCAAATTGAAAATCTTTTCGGATCATGCCATTCAACCCCCGTATGTGTGTGAAATCTTATTTCGCCGGCACCCTGTTAGCGCAAAACGAAGAAATGAACAACTGCAGGGAAACATGCCTAGGGTGGTGGCTTCCCTATATTCCTGCAGTTCCCCAACCGAAGAGCAGACTAAGGTAAGCCATCACCGTACTCTTCCATAATGTTCTCATGCTCACACCGAGTCTTTGTTCTGTCTCGTGACGTTCTGTTCAAGTACTACAAGACCCATCCGAGTCGGCTCCACTAAATAATCAACTGCATTCAGTCAAACACAGGTCACGTTGGTATCCACACTACTACTTAGCTTCCTCTCCATTTATCACGCCCGTCCAACCGTGCGTTCCTTTTAAAATTTGTCCTGAAGATTCGACGCTTTATAAACTTACCCCCTTCTCCAGCCCTCCTTCCCTCCCCATTCATTTACCATTATGCCCTACCTTGGCGGTTTCCGTCTGCGCTGGTGGTCAAAATCTCATCCAAAACCATCTCTACCTAGCGAGAATGACAGTGATCGTTCGTCCTCACCTGAACGAGTACAACGTCGTATCAGTCTTCACATCAGCGCCCCCAAGAATGCACGCCACTCTTCAGACCGAGCACGCAATTCTCATTATAGTGAAAAGGCCTTGGGGACCCCTACTCCAACAGCCAACAAGACACCGAGCACCAGCAGACTGTCTCATGATGAATTCTTGAACGAAAAGTGCAGCACTCAACACCTCGACCGACCAGCAGAGGCAACTGACAAGGTTGCCGCTCTGTTGAGGTTAGTTCCGGGCACTACTTTCATGTACATACCAGTGCACGTTCTCGGAGCGCTGAAATTTTCTTGACTCGTTATTCGGCTTCCATGTGCAGCTCCGACTTTGATTATGTTAGCCGATGATTTCCTTTCTAATGATTTTTCTTTCGACAGATCGACCTCCAATGTACATAAATCATCACCTCCTACGATTGACGTGAGACCATCCTTGGTTCGTCGTGTAACCTCCAAGCTGCGCATCACCGTCCCCGCAACTACATCATCTTCACAGCCTATGTTGTCAGCCGCACGCCCGTCATATTCCAGCGCTGATGCAAAGGACTCTGCACGACCTCCTCGATCACCCCGCACCCCTCTTCACCATTCTCCCACTCTTCCAAACTCTTTCGTTTCGCGTGAGAGACGCGAGGCTGCGCTACGCGAGCGCGGCTTGCGTCCGCCCCGCAAAGACCTCAGTGAGCAGGAACGTGAGGCTGACGAACGTCTGGGTCTGGCTCCTGTCCCTGTCCCTGAACGAGATGAGGCCGGGTCCAGTGCGGCATCGAAAATTAAGGAAGAATGGTTGTTTATGAATCGTTCTACCGAAAGCGGAGCCTCGGAGCCTCACTCTGCATTCTACTCACGACAACTCAACTTCGGTGCGCTGGCATCAGGGGTAAGGCGGTCGTCGCATTCGGCGTCTGAATCACTGCCGCGGAGCTCGTCATGTGATTCGGATGCGGACCTTAAAGCCGAGATTCCATTCATAGGGAGATCCTCCATGTCGAGCAGCGTCTCACCCCTGTCACAATCTTCACATCTGGAAGTATTGCAAGAAGAGCCTGCAGAGCATGGGCTCCCAACGCCGCTCCCTCCATCGCCACTGCATTCACAGCCACCGATAGTTATCTCCACCCCAGTCGAAGACTCTTTCCCACCCAGCTCCCCAATCTCTTGTACCTTCTCTTCCCATCTTGCGCCTCCGGGATCATTCTCACAGCCACATTCTCCTTTACCCGCACCATCGGACAAGGAGAACTCATATTCTTCATCCTCCAAGCCCCCAGTCCGGCGGCGTATGACAAATGCGAGCAACCGCAGCCATTCATCGGTCGGAACCTCCCTCTCTAAATTTGGCACAAACTCGCTCACCAATTTGCGACGCTCGGTGATTGGGAGCATCAAACACTCAGGATCTAGTGCAGATATATCAACTTCATCTAGTCAGCCTTCGTCTCCGAGGATGGCTATCAGTCCAACGATACACAACCGTGGAAGCATACTGATCGAGGCCAAGGGTATCGAAGATGCGGAGAGTCGCCGATTGAGTGAGCTTGCGTTCCTTGATTGATCATGCGAATATCTGGATTCGAGGGGTGATGATCATTGCATATCTCTTCTCTTTCCTCCCGTTTCTGGTTGGACACTGAACAAACTGGTTGTTCCTGTTCCTGCATCTCACGATTTCTTGGACAAGACACGCGCACACATGAAAACTTTTCATCTCAACTGCCTCAATCTCTTCTCATTATCTGTTCGCTTCTGAGCGCATCCTTTTCGGATACGTACACGGCGCTGATTATACCCGGCGTCTACATTCATTCTTCCTTTTCTCTTCCTTGCATCAATCAAGAAACGCTCGCTTACTTCATTGTTACACTTAACACATCACGCCATATCAGTTTAATCCGCTTTACGATGCCAAGCCACCTTTTGCTCGCGATCGGTACTAATACTGATCCTTTGGATTTGTATAAAGTACGACTGCGATGCAATTCGGATACCCCATTCTTACATTATTATCATACCTAGGTCTTGGAACCTACATAATACTGTAGTAATTGGTTGCATTGTAAGTGCATTTGAATGCGCCACTTGCTGAAAACATGTACATTGTATGCAAATTGTATGTAATGAATGCCTCAGCTCCCAAAGGCCTAGTGGTTGTTGCCAACCGATAACGTCTTAGAAAAGGCCCGAAGCCTGAAGGTTGAAGTCTGCACGGTTGGCTTTTACTTACCTTGCTTCTACCCATCAACGGCGACACCTGAAAGTTTGACCCGTTCTGATCAAGCTTCTTAAACATGTCCGACCTGACTCTGGCAACACAGCTCAAAAACGAGGGCAACGAGCTATTCAGGAATCAAGACTACGTCGGGGCGCTCACCAAATACAGCGAGGCCCTTACCCTGGATGATAAGAACGCTATTCTCTATGCAAACCGCGCTGCGTGTCATTACGGGCTAAATAAGTGAGTAGTGCTACTTATAGTATTTCGAAGTTTTTCTCTGTACGGTAGTGCTGACCTTCGATATTTATGTAAATAGATACCTCGATGCCGTCGATGACGCGCAGATGGTAACCGTTACGGCTACATACGTGAGCTTGTAGAATTAATTCACAACGTTCTTTAGGCTACGGGACTTGATCCAGGCTATGTTAAAGGGTGGTCGCGACTAGCGGCAGCTCGAGATGCAAGTCCTTCGAGTCGCTCTCTTAACCAGTTTAATTAATCTCATCCCCTGAATACTAGGCTCTTGCAGACTGGAAGAAAAGCGCTGCCGCTTGGCAGAAGGCGCTGGATGCACTCCCGAAGACTAAGCTCGGTCCGGCGGAGATAAAACAGAAGGAGCAGTACAACGCCGGTTTGAAAGCAGCGAAGGCGCGTATCGAAGGCGCTAAGGAGCCTAGAGTCCCGCTTTTCGGGATGAATGAGAAGGACGGCAAGTTTCCTTGGCAAGTGGCGGCCGAAATGCTCCTTGAATTCCGGAGAAGCGCGAGTCCCACAAATATCAAGATTCTCTCTAGCAGCGTGAGCTTGAATTGTGGTTCCGTGGGCTGTAACGTCGCTGAATTTTTGGTTTAACGCAGGTTTGGGTGATCTCATATGCATATGATGTAATTCTCGCGAGTCCCTAACAAGTGGTGTCCTGCCGAGACCTAACGTTTATCAGGATTTCACTAAAGGTGTGAGGTACATGAAGGAATTGGAAAAACGTCGCCACCCTCAAGCACCAGGAGGATTTGCGTACCACGGACGCCTCGATGTGAGTTCAGGCTGTTTCGTAATGTTATGATACTTACACGTACAGGCTTTGACGTATATGACCAACGGTATGATCCGTGACCACCGCGCGTTCCATATCGATGAGCCAGGTTGGGTTGACATGTATAACAAACAAGGTGATTTTAAATAATACCATTGCGTACTACAATCGGACTGACAGGGGTTCAGTTACGTTCGAAGCTACGGCTCGCCAAGCTTGGCACTCTGAAGGACTTGAGGCTATCAAAGAACTGGCACAGAAACGCCTGAAGGAAAAGGGCTGGAATGATGTACGCCCCGCTTTGTCCGTGACTGTTCGGTGCGTAGGGATGAGCGTCATCTTGCATCGCTTATTGATCGTTCGCTGCAGTGCGTGGATAATGAGAGGTTCATTGGATGGCGGTTTAAGGCGAGAACCTCAAGCTGGTGTTCAGTTTCTCAGACGCGCTCTTGACCTGCTCGAGTGGGGAAGAATTATTTGGAAGGATGTTCCCAAGAGCGAGAGGGGAACGATCTTCGAGGACACGTTTCTAACAAGTCTCCGTGGTATCTACCTCAATATGTTCGTGGAGGTGGGTCGCGAGTCCCTGTTTTTTTGGGCCCTGAATGAGCCGGTGGTATGGCAGGCTTACACCACCGACCCTGGCTTGAACTCCAAGTTCCCGCTTGAACACCTGAAGGAAGAAGCTGAGGACCTTCTGAAAGAGACCGACAAGCTCGCACGTAATCCCACCGATGATGAAGTCGATCCTGGCTTTGTATCGTCTTTCATCTCTTACCCTGCTGGAATCGCACATTCGTATGCCATCCACTTCCCCACACTTCCGGTTTACTCAATTTAGTCTTACTTTGCAGGATGATAGGATTCTATCATGTACAGATGGCCCAATACGGCAGTGACCCTGTCGGGAGCATGCTTAACTTCATGAAAGCGGCAGCGGAGCACCTGGAGGCAACGGGGAAATACCCCGAAGATGACGAGTCACATGCATGTAAGTGTTCCAAAGCCGATCCGCGTGCTCATTTTATAAAGCTCTTTCCAGGGAACCTGAATGGCGCGATCTGCACTGGCACAAGGCGGGAGAGATCTGAAAATACGAGCGAACTTGGACAAGGCGGAGGACATCATGAAGCATGTCGCCGAAGGAAAGTTGACTCTAAACGACCCCGTACCTTTGTGATCATGATTCTTGCACTTTATTACATTTTCTCATTCATGCCGCATATGTACTTGTATGTAATGCTCTTCTTGCATGGCCTGCTCATCCTCAAATAATTCCTGAAAGCCCTTTCCTAGGCGTACATCGTCGGTGCACTTTGATGCATGTGCATGAAGTCTGGTAACAATATTGATATGTTGGCGTTCTCTGCCCGAGGAACGAGGGCAATAGAATTTAGACT
>LVVM01000617.1:705-11939 GCA_001882365.1 Rhizopogon vesiculosus
GTGGTTCTTGACATCGATCAATGAAATTCGGCTGCCGTTGATAGCGTGTGCCCCGGCATGCACCTCGCAAGCCAGTCATTGTTCATTGAACTCGCGCTTCTCTTGTGGTCTTTCCGCATTGCTCAACGACCTGACGCACCGATCGATACGAACGCTTTCTGCGATGTCGTCACAGCCCGCGCATTGCCATTTAAAGTAGATGTTATCCCGCGGATGGACGTTGCAAGACTGAAGGAGATGATAACGGACGGATATATGACTTGAGGATGATGATAACTCGAAGTCTTGTTTGCTTATGCTGGTCATTCATTCATTGCAGGACTTCGATACACTTCATTATGTACACTATGACGAAATGAGAATGACACTGATGCTTGAAACGAAAGCAATAATTAGCACGAGCCACAAACGACTTGGTGAAAGCTCTGAGCGCTCCTGCTAGTTAACTAAGTAGCGATATATTTGAGTGAGATTCCGGATTGCTACGAGATGGTGGATCCTGTCTGAGACGGGAACCCAGCAAGTGGCATAATACGGAATTTGAGTCTCAGTAATTTCACCAAGTCTTTGTCGCCCTCTCTCACAGGGCACAAGCTGCGAGAAATAGTAGAATCCTGTTAGCGGTCCTGCTTCCGCAAATGACACATACAATACCATAGTTGCACAGTATCAGCCACCAACCTTAGCGCCGTCATCAACGGCCAATTTCAAGGCTGCTCGCCTGAGTCCTCCTAAGCCACCCCACCACTTCATACCACCCATTCGAAGGTTTCTTGGTATACTTCAAGCAAACGGGGGCAGCAAGCACAATCTTGATCTCCCTGCGCGGAAACACCGTCGCCAAAAATTGCGCCACCGCTTTAGGATTTGCGAGAGATGAGAACCCATCCACCGATATTCGCATGCATGCGTAGCGTGTGGGGCGCGAGGACAGGATATTGAGCGTTTCATCGTCGAGCACAGGTAGCTCCGTCATATTCCACGGGATACCAAGCTGGAGGCGCGATAATTTGGGACAGTACTTTGTGAATGCAACGAGACTGTTGAGATCTACGGTGGTTGGCGCAAGGCCTCTTGCGGAGGTAGGGTTGAAATAGAATTCGACAAGGTGTGGCCACCCGATAGCGAGCTTCGTGCACAGAGCGTTGTTCAGCGATATCACGAGTCTATCGAGTGTAAGGTGTTGCAAGTGAGAGAGGTCGAGTAGGTCTTCGACGGGAAGAAAGTATGGGTGACCATGACCGCTATACTCGTCGACCAACAGGTTCATTCCTGAGCGGTTGATGGTAAGGGTCCTCATAGATGATTCCCATCCTCTTTTCGACGAGATGAGGGTGGTAAGCGCGCCCATGATAATCTGGCTGTTGTCCGAGTGCACGATGGTCAAGGAGAGACTATCCAGTGCACTCGACTGAACAGCGTTTATGAGCGACATCATGAAACGGAAATCACTCGAGATTGCTAGATGTCGTAGGGAAGGAAAGAGCTGAAGACGATCGAGGCGTTGGATTACAGTGGATGAGTTGCGCGAGATGGTCAAACCAAGGGTGTGGAGCACAGTCGATTGTAGTGCTGTCAAAAAACCAAGAGTAAAACTGATGTCGCTTGATAATTTCAGTTTCCGCAAACGAGGGAATATTTGAAGACCAGCAAGACCAGAACCTTCGGCAACCCTGCCGTTGATCGTAAGATCTAGGCTATCCAAATCGTGGAACAAACTCATAGGAGCAATTGCCCCTGAGTACAGCATGTGTTTATTGTCAGGTGAAACGTTGACTGCGGGATCGAGTTAAGCAATGCATGTCCCCTCGATCGTACCTCGCCTCACCTGTCAATCTTATCACCTTGAGCTGAGGAAGATCGTCGACCAGAGTTGAGAGTAGTGGCCATCCTCCCTCTTCTGCGTCGAATGTGGGAGTGAAATCGAAACTGGTGAGGTTACTACCGGATAATGGTGCAAAGGAAATGTGCGCGATGTCCTCTACGGAACGCTCAAGTTCGTAACAGGATATGTGAGTGAGACGGGGTAGAAAATCCTGCACAGGGTAGGTGGAAATAAGCCAATTGATGATATAGGAAGGGATGGAAAAAGTTTGAAGACGCCATCGATATTCACCGACAGGCGGCGGACCTAACCTCTTGATCCTTCGAGCATAAGGAAGCATTTGTGACCAATCTGATAGTAGTGGATCTTCGATCAGTTGCTAGAAGCATTCCTGAGGGATTATACAGATCAGGCAAAAGTATGACCACGTACGATGCTCCTTCTCTCTCCTGACTCATTTCTATCAGACACCTCAACGACCGATGGGGACATGCACATCAGTAGCGGCCCGAGGCAGAGCTGAGTATCCCATAGCACGTCAAGCGCCGGTCCGCTCAAAGCGTGGCAGGTTCTCGCAACCGCTGCGATATCTTGGAGACAGAGACGATCGCGCTCGTGAGAGGCAGTGGGTTCTGAAAGAAAAGGATTGAGGAATTCGAAAATATTGGACGTAATTTCAGGGAGAAATAAAGCGTGGTGCATGGCGTACAGAGTCAAGATGGATTCATCGTGGGGATTTGCTGTAGATTACTAGTTCAGCTTAGTTCCGAAGCGCCTCGAGTTACTCATGGATGGAGTAGAGGGGCGCTTGTCATTTGTTGGAAGGTGCCGTGCCCAAGTTGCTATGAGCTAGGTGAAATCCAAGTGGATTTCACGTACCAATAACATGTCGTGTGACAGGTACTGAGCTGTACTCACCGGCGAATTTGGCGCGAGGAGGAGTAAGTAGGTGCCCTCGCACGTGCGTTCGTTTCTGAACCAATGGGAGTGTGCAAAAGGAGTCGTGCGAGGGAATGCGGGCCGTAATGATAAGCACACGTTGTATGGCACACGAGCAATTTCTCCCGTTGCGGAGTGCCAGCCAATAGTTAACGTGTCGTTCATAAGTAACTATGGCTTGATGTCTCCCCTCAAACCCATCCTACCACTGGACATGGTCAGGGCGAAGCGCTTGCGCTCAGACTCTAGTCCTACTATTCCTGACAACCAAAGACTCTCCAGTCCTATGTCCAGCGACTATCAGGCTGAGGATGACGCCTACGACGCCCTTCCTCCTCCCCCGCAGCCTAGACGTCGTGGTCGCAAGCCTGGCTCTCTTTCACGTGCTGCACGTGAAGCTCAGCGAAAGACCAACCACTCTCTCATCGAGAAAGCCAGGCGCACAAAAATTAATGATGCCCTTGCCACCTTGAGAGAGCTTGTCCCTCCGGAGTACAAACGTGCCAACGAAGCTCCAGAGCACAGTGATGATGAGGACGATGAACCAAAGAAGAGTAAAGGAAAGTCCAAACCAGGAGAGAAAGAGTTTAAACTTGAGATTTTGGTTCGTACCGTCGCGTACCTTCAGGACCTTACAGAGAAGGTCAAGCAACTCGAAGAAAATGGCTGCCCAAACTGTAAACACCCCATTTGCCCATCTTCTTACGATATCAGACCGTCAAAGCGGAGAAGACAGGACTTCGAGTCGAACCAAGTTGACGAGGAAGAGGGCGCACGCACTAACGTGACATCGCCTCACCACCCTCCCTCCCGCCTGCCATCCATTTCTACTTGGCTTCCCCCTTCATCTGAAAGGAGAACCCTCCTCCTAACTCCCTCCCAGTCACCATCCTGCCTCCCAGTCCCGATCTCTTCAAAGCCTGCATTACTCCAGCTCCCGACCCCTCCAACTTCAGTAACTTTCGCTCCCTCCATCTTCGGAGCTCCCCCTCTTCTCACTCTCCCATCTCCCAGTACATTCCTTCCGACATCATCAGGCAAACAGATTCAACCCTGCTTTTCGGGCTTCATTCCCCGACGAACTTCCAGCGACCCATCATCATCAACATCCTCACCAATGTACTCTCCAGAGGATGAGACTGCTGCATCACTGCTGTTGCGCATTAGTACATCTTCGTCATCACCTCATCTGCCACCGAAGCAGGCATCTCCCTCGGTTGAGCCTCACGATGAATCTGTGCATGCACTCACTCCAAGTCGTTTGTTGGGTTTGACGGCAAGAAAGTGAAAAAAAAAAAAAACAAACAAAAAAGAATTGTACTTTTAGGTTGACCCCGTGAAGTGGATGAATTCGAGTCTCATTTGTAACTTATTAGCTTTGCCTGTGGGACTATGTACTTGGTACAGTATGACCGTTGTAAATCGTAGTATCGTGATAACAACTATCTTCCTTCGTCTATAAAGGTCTGGCTAGGGGCAACTAGAGTATGATGTAACCTACAATTGTGTCAATTTGTAACTTATTTAGCGATGTTCTTTTACGTCGAAACCGGTTTTAGCTCTGACACTCATCGCTTGCAATTGTATGTTGAGACCACTCTCCAGGTCTCTATCCACACATGGAAGGCTATGTTACTCCAGCATCCCCGCTCGTCGGGAAGCTTCACATCCTGCTGTCACTGAAACACAAGACGATGAGGACAACTTGCAAGACCAAATCCGACGGAGACGAAAAACAGAGTGGAAACGACGACAAGGGGTAAGCTACACTCTCCGTACACGCGTACCGCCTGTAAATTACAACCATTGCACAGGGCCAAACCTTCCTCGACCACCTCATAATCAACGTTCGCGGAGGTATGTACAATATATCCAACTCCAACTCGTGCACTACCTCAACACCAAACCAAACCAGGCAATGGAGGTGATGGATGCGTCGCATTCCACCGAGAAAAATGGAAGCCCATGGGGCCCCCGTCGGGCGGCAGCGGTGGACGCGGAGGCGACGTCTACATCCTCCCCACACCCAACCTCACCACCCTCTCCTCCATCCCAAAACGCATACGCGGGGCAGCAGGCGCGAATGGCCAAGGCACATGGCAGAACGGTAAAAACGCGCCGCCAACGATCATCAAAGTCCCCCTCGGCACCGTCCTGCGCGAGCTCCTCCCAGGCGACCCGCGGCGCGCAAAAGACGAGTGGGAAGCGGAGGAAGAGGGTCTGGAGGGTCTTGGTCCCGAGGATCGCCGTGCGAAGCTGCGGGACGACAGATGGGTGCATTATCCGCGGTATGCGGATGATAATATCAACCGCGACGTGTTCAAGCAGGCGGAGGCGTCTTTGCATCGCGAGGAGAGGGCCAGGCGGTGGGCGAGGAAACAGCGGGCGCTTTCGCCCATTAATGTTGACTTGGACAAGACGGAGGAAGTCGTGATTTCGGATGATGCGCCGCTTGGAACGGGTCGGCAGGAGTGGCTTGGACAGCTTGTGGCGCGGGGAGGCAGTGGCGGGCTGGGTAATCCGCATTTCTTATCGCCCATCAATCGTTCGCCCAAGTTTGCAACGCGGGGACATGAGGGCGAGCGTATAACGCTGTCCCTTGAACTCAAGATACTCGCGGATATAGGACTAGTCGGGATGCCGAATGCTGGAAAGAGCACTCTTCTTCGCGCGTTGACTGGCGGACGAGCGAAGACTGAGGTTGCCAGCTACGCGTTTACTACACTTAACCCTATCGTTGGCGTGATCCGCGTAGCAGAGGACGGGACATTCGAAGGCGCGCTTCAGGGTGAACGTGTTTTCGAAGAAACTGCTATTGAGGAAGAACGCCTACGGGAGTGCGAGCTTTCCGAAACAGAGGACCAAGATCAACTACTACGTTCAGAAGACACATCTGACGCAGAGCAGCGCACAGGACATCACTTTGACATTCACGAGACTTTTCGCTTCACGGTTGCGGATAATCCAGGTCTCATCGCTCGCGCATCAGAAAACGTCGGTCTGGGTCATTCCTTCCTGCGGTCAATGGAACGATCACTCGCACTCGTTTATGTGGTGGACTTCTCTCGTCCAGATCCATGGGACGAACTTAGAGACTTGAAAGACGAACTGGAGAAATACCTACCGGGAATGAGTGATAAAGCTCACATGGTCATAGCGAACAAAGCTGACTTGTTGGGTGGTGATGGGGATCAGAAGGCAGTGGATGAGGCGCGTGAAAAGCTGAGGAGGCTCGAGGAGTACGTCAAAACCGAAATGGTCGTGAAGACGGCGGATGGGGAACGCATACTGGACGTCATTCCTGCATCGGCAAAGCTGAGCCAAAACACAAAGAAGGTGGTCCGGCTCATGCAGAACTATGTTCAGCAGGCTAGAACGGCACAAGTTTAGTGGTGATTTGCATGTGAGCATCTTATTCTCTATCTTGGTACTTGTAGACTGATGATTGGATTACAAGCATCTACCTTCGTACCATCATTCAAGCTGCTAGGCCTTCTCGTGCACCTGCGTTGCTACGCTTGTGAGTGAATGCCAATGAAGGTGCAATTGTAGCCCACATCTAGTAGGCCGTGTGGATGACATTGTGCGTACTATTGTGAGGGGGAACTGTGAGCGGCACACTTTGTTCACTTCCCTAGAAGTGATACTAGCGATCATTGCTAGTGGCATGTCCCAGTTCAGCCATAAGATTGACCCTCTTCAAGATCCCCAACCCTACATCCCAAACAATCTTGTACTCCTCTCGGTGCTGACACTAAATCCATCATCCACCATGTAGCGTCGAGATAAATAGGATCTCATCATTATCACAAAGTTGGTAGGAACCTTCCCCTTCAAGCTCCCAGTCGGTGTCGTTGATGAGCACAAGGATCCCTGGACGACTAGAGTGATCCGTGAGGTAGATTTAGAAATCTAAGGAACTAAAACTACGCACATCGTCCCGTTCTCCATGAACAGCTCCGGGCGCTCTTTGAGTAGGTGATCACGGAGGTGATATATCAGGTACTCGAGGTCTGCTGCCTTTGTGTCTCCTGCTCCCGTTGAAGAAACGACATTGTCCGATGGGGGAGTTGATGAAGATGAAGATGATGGAGTAGAACACGTAGAATTATCGGATGGTACGAAGTTAGGGATAGAGACGGAGTGATTGCGCTCGTTGCCGAATAGTAGCTCGAGTCCACCACTGAAGACTATGTTGATGCTTATCGTGCTGGCCATCGTATGCGTTGTGGACATTGATTCAAGATTGGACTGGCGTTGAAGGGCGTCAAGTGCTAGACGTGGGTTGTAACGTGATATGCGTCTTTCAAAACACATGGGCATATGGTGTAGCTGGTTATCACATCCGCTTAGCACGGGCTGAGTTGCGGGGGGTCTCCGGTTCGAGTCCGGATTTGTCCACTTTTTTTTCTTTCCACTCATTCTCCCTAACCCTGTCAATGCCCCGATGAGAATACGAAAGTACATCTTCGAACAGTTGTTGATCTTCCCCAGACAGATTCAGACCTTAGACGAAGGAACACATAGTGTAGTACGTCTCCCAACTTGCTTTTCCCACCCTGACATTCCTATATGCGTCAGTTATGTGGAGATGGCCTAGCCATGGCTTGGTGTATCCCTCAAAGCCTAACAGTCAACGCAGAAACGAGAAAATAATCCGACTCTAATCCGAGGCGCACGATTTGTGTTCCCGAGAACCGCTCTTCTCCATCATGGTCGTCAACATGCAAGGAGGACAGTGATATCAGACGACTATTCGCGTGGCGTTGCTCCTTGCTCCTTGATTTTTAGTGTAGGACAGACATGAGACGCTTGAGAGCTATGCTAGGTCTTTCACCAACTATGTGATGGCAGTGAAACCGTTCGCATGGAACACCGGACATTGCATTACAGCTGCTGATCAAGTTTGAATCGGGTTAGGCCGCACTACTACTTATGTAGTTAGATATCGCAAGTTTTGCTGATGGATCGTTGATCGTTGTACGTTTGGCATTCCAGGAATCACTGATTCACAGGTTCGTCTTACTAAAATACTAGACGCCGTCACGGCGATGACCTTGCTTGATTCGGACATAAAGATTGTACAGGCCTATCGTCCACGCGCGCGTGCGCCTCCAGTTTACCCTTGATGAAGACAGACGCCCAGTGGACTGCGACCAGATCGAAAATACCGATACGAACAACATGATCGAGAAGGTTTCTGTTTGAATTGGATCTAAGTGAAAATTGGTTTGAACAACTGTAGTTCGCGAACTTCGTGCTGCTAACCAACACGGCCGTCGCGCAGCGTGTTGCCGTTCACCTTCCTGAACAAGCCTTGCTTCGTAGACATGATTTTGTGATCTCACACTGCCTGCAACCTTGCACAGAACCTTTTCATCGAGCGTGCAAAGCGATGTTGATGTCTCCTCTTCTGGTGCCGTCATGAAGTTATTTGAGGCTATCACGAACCCGACTGTCCGCCTGGTGTTGGAGCTGATCTCCTTCAAAGCTACGCAGCGAGCGAAATATTTCTGCGCCAGTGAACGCAATTTGCATCATAAGATGCGCTTGCTGAAATTTAAAGTAATATATTTCTAGACGATGCCAAATTAGCAGATTGACAGATTTATAACGTTGGCATGTGACCTTGCAAGCAAGGTGATGTACATCATGTACTTATATAGATTATGGTACCATCCCACGTTGGACGGACTTCATCATGACTCAGTAGCCCATTAGTTGATTCTCCTCAATTTCACTGATTCCGCGCTATAGTACACTTTCCGCCGAATTCAACACTGGATGGTTTTATATCTAGCATGAACGCTATCAGTTTGCGTCCACCAAGTTAGCTACTCACTGACGCCCATCCCTTGAATATGACCTTAATCGCAAATGATCCCAGTTGGTGGCCAATAATTAGCTACTTTCGTATAGGGAGTTATGTCGATGGTGAGTGAAGAACAGAGGTGTCTCGCTTAATCTTTGACTGTGGCTTCGCAGTTGCATGCTTGATTGTGGTGGTGTACGATTTGGGTGTGTAACATAATGCCCATCGATGAAATTATTGATGTCCCTATTGTACTATTATCCAGCACTCACCGTCGGACAGGAGGTACGTTGACGTGTTTACCAGATCAGTCATCTCACTACAATAGTCCTATAGGTTGAACTGATCTGGGTGAGTGGAGTTGCATATCAAAAGGATTGCTCGATAATTCATCTAATTCGTTGAAGAGGCAACGCTGGTCCCTCATGACTGTCCTATATCTCGGTGTGCGTAACTTTTAGTTGTGTAAGTGCAATTGGTCGAGTGTGCTGACTTCAAAATGGGCTAGGTACGATATACTGGAATACCATTCTCAATGTATGTTCACAGGGCTAAGGAGTTGAAAATGTGCTGATAAGGTATCTTTCGTGATCAGCTTGTATGTGATCTGTATGACGTCTCCTCAAATACACTGCAGTCATTTTTCTGACCACTGATATGTAGTAAATCGCGTCTCGGTGACAGATGCAGTAAGTAATCTGTACCAATGCCATGATTCCATAAACTGACTGCACTCCACGTAGGGGTGAGTGGGATTATTGCGCATCGACTTGCTGGTTTGACACAACTATCACAACAGCTGTGCGTTTTAAACATTTAGTCATCCGAGGCTTATTACTATCACTAACTATATTTTTCAGGCAAAATCATGGGCCTCATGTCAGGCTGGATGAATACTATCGTATATATCATGCTGGGCGGTAAGCTCCTCAGTTGCTATATCCAGTGGTATTGACTTGACCGACATATCATGTAAAGTTATCGTGATTGTTCGGTTACATGCCATGTATCAGCAATCCAGAAATTTGCTCATTTTCGTCGTTGTAGTATTCCTAGGTATGCAGATAGCCTGCATAGTGATGGTCGTGATGGGGAACATGAATACTTCAGCAGGTACGTTTCAATAATAGATTAAAGACTTGAGCATACTGGTATCAGGCTAATGAGATGAATATCAGAGGAATACATCCTCTCTGGCACCCATTCATGTTATTTCACCTTGGGGGGTGACACACAATTGCTGAACGAGATAACCTGGATATTGGGCGCTGCATGGGAGGTCCTCACATTGCTACTCGCCGTCTGGATTTCCGTCAAACACTTCCGTGAACTGCAACGACTATCAAAGGGATGGGCAGTAGGGGACTGTTTCACAATATTGATGAAGACTCATATATTTTACTTCGCAAGGTGAGGATTGCAAGTTTTTAATATATTTTACTGCTCAAGCTCCACACTAGTTTTCTAATTATTTCTGGCCTTCAGCTCAGCGCTTTCTCTCCAAAGATCGCGGTACGCTAAATTATGATTGACTCAATCTGCATTTGACATTATTTCAAAAGGAATTAAGTTTTTTGGGAATAGAAGTTTTTGAAGGTGCTCTTCAAATCGCCACAGTTGTACAGCAGTTTGTGCTGGGACCGCGTCTCATCCTTGGGCTACGAGAATATAACGCTAATCTCGTGGCCAATTCCGACGAAGGCACTGCTATGACTTCAATTGCTTTCCAGGAGCACGTACAGATTACAACTGGCGGTGGTGTGTAGTGCGGGAAATGCTTGCGGCGGTGTGTCCACACTGGTCAGGTGCTCAACGAGAAATATGTGAAGTTGTTTGGAGTTTCGTTCGTCATGATATGTATTTAGCTTCTGATATTTATTTAATTCAACGATACTGGTTGAGTTCGCCACACGGTGAATTGTCCCATGAAAGTCCGAAGTGACCTTGCCACAGCAAGGCGATTCTTCGCGGATCACCCCTCTGTTACGCTGCGACCTACGTACTGCTCGAGTCTTGATGCCCGAAAGCGCATATTTAAAGCGGTATCTAATTTACCTGTATAGATGGTGTCATTTTAACGCTAGACGAACTTCATCATAAGCTCAGTAGCCCATCATTAAAATTCAGTTGATTCTTCTCAATTCACTGATTCCACTCTATAGTACACTTATGCTGAATTCAGCACTGGATGGTTGTATATCTGGCATAAACGCTGTCAATCTACGTCCACCGGGTGAGCCACTCACTGACGCCAATCTCTTGAATATGACCGTAGTCTCAAATGATCCCAGTTTATGGTCAACGATCAACTTCTTTCGTGGAATCAGCTATGTCTACGGTGAGTGACGTGTAGGTGTCTCGCTCAATCTTTGACTGTGGCTTCGCAGTTGCATGCTTGACTATGATGGTATACGATTGGAGTGCGTAACAAATGCTTATCGACGAAATTATTGATGTCCCTATTGTATTATTCAGAACTCACCGTCGGATAGGAGGTACGTTGACGTGTTAACCAGATCAGCCATGGCCCATCTCACTACAATAGTCCTATATTTTGAACTGATCTGGGTGAGCAGAGTCCCGTATTAAAAGGATTGCTCGAAAATTCATCCAATTCGTTGAAGAGGCAACGCTGGTCCCTGATGACTGTCCTATATC
>LVVM01000621.1:0-22394 GCA_001882365.1 Rhizopogon vesiculosus
TGGGTCAGTGCCATTAACTTATCTCATACAATCGTCCCTCTAAGGGGTGCATTAGGTTCCACAACGCCTGGGAATTCTGGTTCGTCGATCCTCCGTGCATTTCTCTTGACATATTCTTATATTTTTGTTAGGGCATACAATGTTGTCTTTGGCCTCTTCCAGGCGCCTTACTACGCGTACTCACAGACTATGATGGCTGAGCTCAGTCCGCCCGGTTTTGACAACATGGTGTGTATTCATTTTCGTGCAGTTCCCACCTCATTGCGTTTTACTCACGTCAACTATGTAGTTCTTTGGTCTATTTGGTCTGTCCAATCGCGCTTCTTCCATGGTCGGACCCAATGTCATCCAGGCCATCATTGACAAAACGGGAAACAATTGGCAGGGATTCCCGTTCCTTGTTGCGCTATGTACGAGTGCCTCACTGGTCATCTGGTTTGGGGTTGATGTCACGAAGGGGAGGAGAGATGCTGTGAGATGGGCGAATGCGCAACGTGGACACCTGCGATAGAATGAAAATACCTTTTATCACCCCCTCCGTTTTAGTTGTGTGTAGTCTCAGGCGTTATCAGACGGTAAACCTTTGTGCCTTCAGAAAAATGTGGATCGTAGTAGATCACCCAAAAAGTCACGTGACGCCCTGAGTTCTTCGTCCGACTCTTTAAGTCACTCTTGTTCGACTCTATCAAAGCTTCAAAGCTTCAAAATTCATCAGTGTCATAATGTCAAAAAGAGGCGCCTCTCCACCACCATCTACAGAAGGCACCCTCGTCAAAAGGGCGCGCTCGAACTCCCCTCCTCGAAACCAAATCGCAATCTCGTCCTCGAATGATGAGCGACAGAAAGCCCTAATTCGAAGCGTCAAGCGCACGAGTAACCTTGAGGCACCTATCATTAGCTTGAGTGGCTCGCACTCGGTGAGGCTTTCTAATCCTTTTCCCGACCGAAGGTGTATTAATGCGGTCAAAGGCGGAAATTCTAAGTTGTCGATTTGACCCTACTGGACAGAACATTGCTGCTTGCTCAGCAGATAGAAGCGTTTGTACGTGTCATCTCTATATGTCTTATGCAAAACATTTACGAGCCAAAAATAGCTCTGTGGAGGACCTATCCACCAAATACCAACTACGGCCTGCTCTCTAGCCACCATAAAGCACCCATCCTTGATTTGCAATGGTCCCTCTTCTCGCCACAACTTTATACCGTATCCGCAGACCACACATTATGCTTTACCGACGTTACTACAGGCAAGCGGACAAAGAAAATTCGAGCTCACCGCGGGATCATCAACGCGCTGGACAGAACTATGGCAGGCGGTGCGGGTATCGAGCTCATTGCCACCGCCTCGGACGATGGAACGGTGCGCGTCTGGGAGGGCGGAGAAGAGGGTGGAAAGAACAGTGTTGCAGTGTTTGAAGTTGGATGCCCGGTGACGAGCGTCGCGTGGAGCGCGGATGGGCAGAACCTTTATATTAGCGCTCTGGACAATGAGATTCACGTGTATGACCTGCGCAAAGGCGAACAGGTTTATGCGCTGACTGGTCACTCGGACACGCCGACGTCGCTTGCGCTGTCACCTAATGGGTCCTACCTCCTCTCGCCTTCGCTCTCTTCGCATACCATCATTCATGATGTGCGCCCTTTTTCGCCATCGCCGTCGAGGATACACCGTATTTTGCAAGGCGCTCCAGCAGGTTTTGAGAACACGCTTTTGAAGGGTGCGTGGAGCAAGGACGATGGGGGACAACGGGTGGCGGTTGGTGGCGCGGACCGGATGGTGTGTATTTGGGATGTTGAAAGTGGGCGCGTATTGTACAAGGTTCGTGTGTCCTTGTTACTTCTTACACGTTGGCTCACGATCTCTTTAGCTGCCGGGCCACAAGGGTACTGTCACTTGTGTAGATTTCCATCCAAGAGAGCCCATCAGTAAGGACTACTACCTGCTGTTCAGTCAATTTTTACTGACATGTGCGCACAGTCCTCACTAGCAGCAAGGATGGGACTATGTTGTTGGGCGAGTTGGACCCTGGATTGTAAATATGCGACATGCTAAATAATGTGCATTGCTGTTGTCATTTTTTGATATTTCGTTCAGACACCCGAGACGTATTGCCATTCTTATCAAACTTGGTCAAAGGATCGAGATGGGATGTTAGTCTGGTATAAATTCGTTGTTCAGTCAGCATCTGGAATTGTGTTTTGTGGCATGTGGGTGGACGTCAACGTTCCCTCGTCCTGCAAATAGCGAGATTCCCATGAGTCCCAGGAAAGTTTGTTCAGTCAGGTTTTCTAACACTAGGCAAATGGAGTGGATGCTATCCTCGTAAACCGGGCAAAAAAAGATGACCACCGCAGGGGTCGAACCTGCAATCTCCTGATCACGGGATCGTAGTCAGACGCGATGCCATTTCGCCAGGCGGCCTGTATTAATAATGTATCCGAGTGTATTATTGCATCCGTGGGGCGCTTATTTGAAATTGGCTACTTCAGCTACTCACTCAGCTAGCCTATACATATACAAGACGCGGCGCCGCAGAAAACACGTTCCTTTTTCCTTTTCGATACCCTTACCAGCTGACGTGGCTAGACAGACTAGCAGACAGTCCCTTGCAATTGCACACCCCAGTAGACCAGCGTCGTCGGGGCTGTTTGTTGTCTAGACTCTAATATACCACTAATATACCGCCTTCTACCTTGTAAGTATGCTGTCTGGGGCAGTTAACACCACTCCCCGACCCCGACCACCAGGTCGGACAAGGCGGGTGTCTTCCCATGTCAAATCCTCCCCGCCTCCTCCGTACGCTGCTGCATCGCTTCCCCACGATTTTCTGCATAATTCGGCTCTCAAACGAGAGTCTTCACAAGGCTCGTCTGCATGGGACCTGAGCATCCTCGACCATCCTGAAGGCTGGAATGGGAGGTCCAGCGAGGAACTTTCTGGCTTGCTCTTGAAAGCCGATGAACTCATCAAAGACAGGGAAAACGGTTCGTTCTCTGATGTTTTATCCCATAAATTTGGCTCAAGCATCCCTCACTTCTAGAGCTCAACGTTACGACCGCCGTCTGCAAGTCATTGTACGAGAATAATCTTGAGCTCAAGAATAAACACCAGGCGCTCCTTGCTCGCTTACCCACTTCATCGGCATCTGTCTCTCCGTCCGGGTCATCTGCATCCTCTCCTACCACTCCCAGGACGCCTCTTTCTCACTCCCCCCATTGTTATACCAATGTCCCACGCTCTTCCTCACGTGCGAGCACCAGTGCTCCTCGCCCTCGCCGTTCGCAGAGACGTGTCTCTGTCTCCGCTTCCGACATCGCTCTACTCTCAGATCAGAACGCTGAGCTGCTTGCCAAGCTAGAAAAACTCGAGTCTGAATCTGTTCAGAATGATCAGGCTGGACGGCGTAAATTGCGCAATCTGGAGAAAGAGATTCAAGGACTCCGAGATGAACTTGAGAAAACCCGCGCAAGGAGCGACGAGCTCGAGGAAAAGGCGAAAATGGCTAGCCTTAGCATCGAGTCGGAAGAAGCGTTGAGGAGGCGACATGAGAGAGAGGAACGACTCCGTGTACTGCGGAGTAAGAGCGAGAGTGATTCAAGTGAAGGAGAAGTGAAGGATTTTGCGCCAGGAGGAGCTCTTGCGCTCCAAGGAAGTTCAAGGAGATCTAAAGGGTTGGGGAGGTTAGAAAAATACAAATTTCCACCTCAGTCTCTACGCCGGCATGCTTCTGAAGCCATCTTTCGTTCAACTTTTGTGGCTAGCAAGCTTACTAGGAAGGCATCTCTATGCGACGGCCTCCCTCAGTCACTCTCGCAGTTCCAGTTTCCTCCTGCTCAGCCGCCAGTCTCAACAACACCCGAATATGCTCTCGTATCTCAACTGCTTCAGAAAATCAACGAACTGGAGCAGATCAATGCACAAATAACGGAGCAGCAGGCGAAGACGACAGCATCGCTGCAGTCAGTGCAAAAAGATGCTGCAAGCATCCGGTTGATATACGAGAGCCTTGGGGATGCCGATGCCATCGAATGGCTGGCTGAAGATGGCGATGTTGAGGATCCCGATGTTCACGAGGAGAGTGATCATGACGAGGAAGACGAGACAATACGTTTTGATAATCCACATCGGTCTATGCTCGCGGATCTCTCGGTAGATTTTGATGGCGGCATCGAACCAGACAGACAGAGCAGCATGCGGGATGCCATAATCCCCGGTTGCTTTTCTTTATCCACACATCATCGCGCGCGTCGATCGGTGGTTGGACTATTTGATCCGCTGGCTGTATCTGACGTCGGCAGTCCACCGTCTATGAATTCACTGACTATTCCTGGTCTACCTCCCGTGCCTTTTGTCCCTCAGCCCAGCCCAGAATCCGCGACCCCGGCAGACTTGGACTTGCCATCAATTGGACCTCAGACTGCAGCTCTATTTCCCACAGAATTGTCAGGCCGCCAGACATTGGACAATGAGTTAGGGCCTATGTGGAGCGACTGTTCTGGCAATGACCACTTCAGAACACCGAGTTTAATCGGTCTTACGTCGCTGTCTCCTTCTGATGGCATCGACGAAGTCGGTGTTCCAGATAAAAGTGCGCCTTCCACCCAGACCTATGGTCATATCTCAGCACGTTCCATATCTTCCTCATCCTCTGCGTTTTCGGAGTCAGGCACGTGGCAAGGTGTTCATGACTCCGTGACACACAGTCCGCCTAACGCACACATGGACACGCCTGCGGAAATGAAGAGTCGCAAGTCGCGTACCATTCGAATGCGCACAAGTCACTGGAATGAAGGGCGTTTCGAGGCCACACTTCTTTCCGCCCCGCGGGGGGAGAATTCGACTGATCTATCCCGTCCCTCGACGCCAGTTCCGCAAAGACTTGCAAACGAATTCGATGCGGCTGTAGATGCCATAAGCCTCCATCGATCTGACGCCACTCTCCCCATCCAAACAGATGATGAGTCGGGAATAGGATCTTCGTCGCCTGTCGCCCTTCGTCAGGAAAAGAAACCACAGCAGCGAGGGTTCGTGGGGTTCATCTTGGAGCTGTGGCTGTGGCTTCAGTTTGCTATCGTCGTCATCGTCTTTCTTTGGGCGATGGCGAAGCGCGGGCCGAAAAGTGTATTGGAGGAAACTCAGAAAAGGAAGATCCGGTGATATTTCGTCATCTTGGGCAGATCTTGGACAGATGAAACATGTATATGTACAAATACCCCCTAATGTGACAGTATATCCGTGCTGTGTCCGACGATAATCCGTCGCTTCAGCTGGGCGCAAACAGCAACTTCACTCCTTCCATCAGACAATTCCCATTTCCTTGCTTTCTTCTAGCCTTTGCGAAATATGACATATAACATATTTGTCCTCGTTTTCCTATACTTACCTCTGTCCATAGTTTACCGTCTGCTATATATACTAAGCCGCTGGCCGAGATTCCCGCACAGCGACATTCGTTGTGAACGCCGCGGGGTTTTAGAGGCTGGATGGCCACTTGATCGACGGTTGAACCTTGGTTAAACCAGCTGTATCGCGACATCGCCTCACACAAGTGGAGACAGCTGTATTAGCTTTTGATACCAGACTCTTCTCCAACAAACGCTTGGATCAACTTCACATCCTCGTTCCGGGCCCCCGCGTGAAATAAGGCTACGCCCCGTGGCCGACGTCAGATGTAAGCACTTTATATATACGATCCCGCTTCATCCCGCTTGACAACATTTTCAGTGGCTCTGCAGAGTATACCGGTATGATCAACCAAGAAGAAGTGCCTAGCAAATGAAATATATCTATGCGCTGCATGACCCTTTTCGACCTTCCCCAGTAAACTGATGTGTGTACTTGGACACAAAACCTCAAATACAGGGATCAAGCTGTGCTAAGTTAGACAATGTTTCCCACCAATTCCCAAGCAGTAGCGCCTGGTTGAACCTATCCGTTCACACGACGATGTCAAACGTGCTAAAATCTGTTGGGCGCTCTCGTTCGGTTACATGAGATTATAAAGCGATCGAGTTTATCTTTTGGTCTTCCATCTTGATCGCTTGCACAAGACTACTCTTTGACACTTACATGTTCGAGAAGTCCGAATCTAATCTACTACCCTCCGCAGATACCACCGAATCTTCTCTAGTGATTAGAGAGTCCCTTCCCGAAATGGCATCTTCAGACATGTCATTAGCCTCTTCCCCACCTCCTGCCATGGGCGTTTCTTCACCAGTAATTAAGGAAGCATCAATACCGCTGCCTGTTAGCCCTACGTCAAGTTCTGTCACGCTTGAAGGATGCACCGGCATAACGGAGAAACAAGAGAATGGCTTCCTTCGACGGTGGCAGCAATGGTTCACACTCTCCGGCTAATAACCAGAGGGGTTTTACTGATTTATTCCAGGGACTGGCTTCATGATTGCTGGAAATCCTACGAATACATTGACGAGGCTCCCTGTGCAGGCACAGAGTCTAATTATTTCTATCTAAACGTTCGACGTAAGACAGATAAAGGTGCGTTCTCGTATATTTCCATGCCAGCAGTTGATATATCAGTATGCAGAGAGACCAAAGCTCATTTTGAGCGATTTCAGTCCTATTCTGCTCGCCTGCTTGCGGTACGGCGTGTTCAAATCCTCAGTTTCACAAATGATGAATGGATATCTTCTGCAGCACTGTCGTGGGGGGTGAATGCCTGAGCAAACATCCAGAAGTTCCTATCGATGAGTTATTTTTAGAGCTAGAAGCATTGGACACTCGCACAAATGCCATACGTTCGGCCCTGGTGAAGGAAACCGACGAAGATGACGTCGTACAAAGTGCGAAAGCGCTCGGGCATGAGGACCTACATGGTGTGCAGCTCGTACTCTCTACGAAGGGTTGTTTATGCCTCCTATAATGACAGATGACGACGCACGCAAGTACCTTACAGTCGCAATCCAGCAGCTTGAAAGCCTCCTACTATTGCTCAAAGAAGAGTTTAAACCAATGTGCGATATTACCTGTGTTTGCATTCATTGGTTTCTGATTCCCCGCAGAGCTCGGCAATTGAAATATGCAATGGCACACGGCCGCATACCACGTGACCTACTGGATTTCTACTTCCGGAAGGGTCAGAAGTACTACTACTTAGACGACAATGGTGATTTTGTAAGGAAACCAATCAATTTCCTCTGTCTATTCATCTAGATGACATGCAGGAAGCATTCCGTTTAATGTCAACTCATTACGATGACTTCGACCAGTAAGTTGTTTGTCACTAGGACCCCTCCATATTATCTTCCCTATTTGTTGCTGCAGAATATTCACCCTTAATGGCGAAGGCTTCTGCTGGAACGGAAGCAAATGGATCAAACTTGATCGAATTCGGACGTTTGACCTGTCAGGGGTTCGCTCTTGATATCATTCTACTTTCGCCGTATTCATGAAAATTAGGGATCACTGATCTTGGCTAATTTGATAACCACAAAAATGACGCCTGAGATATGCGAGCGACTTATGGGTAGGAGCATATGTACTGTAAATGTCTCGCATTAACCCTGCTCAAGAGCGCGGCCGGAAATACGCCTCACTAGCGGGCGTCCATCACAGACTTCGTATGTTCTTCATTCGCATTGTCTTATTGCGTTAGCCTTATCCTCTCTCAGATAGAGGAGTGCGCCCGCATCATGGTATGAGTGGATAGCTTCATACTGACGTATCTCGAACAGCGACGAATCATGATTGACCGCTTAGCCTGGAACACTTTCGGCTACATCCAACCTTCGTAAGGAATTGTTGCCAGACAGCCTTTGTCCTCTCTCACTACAAATCAGAGATGATACGCCTTTCTTGTTTCCTCGTCTCCGAGATCGAAGCAAGGTCCGAATCAACGATGAAATCCCCCCAGCCCCAGAAGAGGATATAGATCTTCTCCCACGATTTATGCCTGGCTTTGATCTGGAAAGCAAGGTAATCGCACAGACGCGCATAACTCGAGTGCCTCTGACAATGTTTGCCTCACTCCAAGGAATGGACCACATTCGACGTTGATGAAGTCATGCCAATAAAATTCAACGACAATGCCTGGGAGCACATTGTGCTTGAGGAGAGCTCAAAGGTAAGGCCAGTCAAAATTATTCTTCAGCTGCTCATTGCAGCAGACTATCATCAAAGAAGTTGTAGGTGCATTCGACTTTAGGAATGAGGTGATGGCAGGCGAAGAAGAAATGGGTCTGGTAGGTCGATTCACCTGTTCATTCACGAACCACATCAACTGTAATGGCGTGCCTCTCTCTGTCAGGTCATACTCCTGCATGGACCATCCGGGACCGGCAAAACGGCAACTGTTGAAGCCATTGCGGATCACTTTAGGCGGCCTCTGTACACCCTCCCCGTCAGCACCCTCCCAATGGATACGACCTTGATTGGGGACACATTGACGTCCCTTCAGGACGTATGTTGAATGTGATTTATCTAAGAGCGAGCTGATCATTCTCACAGGCGGCGATGTCATGGAATGCCATAATATTGATTGAAGCTGGAGATGTGCGACTGTTTCGCTTTTTTTTCTATTTCATGAGCTAAACTGCGCCAGATTCTCATGCAGACTCAGAGGCAGAATGACCCAATAGTGTGTATCTACTCTTGCTTGTACTTCTGGGATTACCTGACCTCCCATAAGATGGAGGAACATATTCGCATTTCAACTATACTCGAATTCTTTCAACAGCACCGGTGCATTGTATTTGTGACCGCGAGAACTACATGCCCCGTATATATGTCACATTTTGCCTTGAGTACACATTTCATCTACTACTCTACCATCAATATTATGCTCACTGCATCACTCTTACAGCTTTTGAGTATCGTGAACTAGATGCTGACTCCCGTCAAACCATGTGGTCCAATATGCTCTCCGATGAAGGAGACAATATATCTCGCCGAGACATCGAGGAGTTGTCCAGAGTCGCGGTTAACGGTAAGTATCTCTACCGTCACATGTAGAGTCACTGCAATGTCTGGCAGGCCGAGCAATGAGGAATATCCACATGACCGCGAAGGTTCTGGCGCGTGCAAGGTGCTTCTCTCCATTTCCTGCAAGATTTCCGATTAATCCGATTTTCTTTAGTAAACAACCTCTTTCTCTCCATCATTTAAAGACTGCTGCCAAGACGCAGGAACAAGTTGAAGGTGCAGGATATCATCTTTACTGGTGACCGATCCAGTAGTCTACAGGCTTTTAATGGACTTTGAAGTAGAAGGACACCTTTAGATTAATGTAAGCACGCTTGATAGACTGACGAATAAATTGTATCACCGGGCTCGTGACTCTGAATGCTACGCGGCATGCAAGTTCTCACGTGAATGGTCACATGACTTCTATCGCGTTTCTATGATCCTTCAATTTAAAAGTTTCGAGCAGGTTGTTTTGGCGTCAAGCCTTACAAAAAATGACATCCGAATCCTCGTCAGACTCATCTAGCCCACTACCACGAGTCAAGAGAAAGAGAGTTTCCGAAGAACATGATGATGTAGCGCGCGAAGTAGAAGAAACACCAGAGATCGCATCTGCTCCTGAAGACACTGTCGCGTTATCTCACGCCGAAAGACGCAGACAGAAGAAAAAAGACCAGAAAGCTCAAGAGCAGCCACCTAAAAAGAGGAAGCTTACGGATGGCTCCGTAGGTGATGCCTCTCCCAAAGACTCGAAGCCTACTGGCAAGAGTAAGCCGAAACGCCAAAATTCCGTCTGGGTGGGCAACCTCTGGTACAAGACGACACCAGAAGCACTTCGAGATTTCTTTGATGGCGTCGGAGAGATCACGCGATTACACATGCCCACGAAAAAAGGTACCAAGGGAGAGATTATGGGGTGAGCAAATTTGTTTCTCGCAAAATGCCTGATTGACTGAAGATACGGTAGCTTCGCCTACATCGACTTTGCTACGCCAGATGCCAAAGTCACAGCTATAGCGCTCTCTGAGCGGGAACTTCACGGCCGTAATTTACTGATTAAAGATGGTGCGTACACCGATGGTCTATATTGCACGCCCAATATTCAAGCTTGCATATGCAGGAGACGACTTTGCAGGCCGTCCCGCACCTAAACCAGAGGAGGGAACACAACAAAGCTCTAAAGAGCCTTCTGCAGGAAAATCAGCGGGTAGCTTGACGAAGACCCAACAGAAGATTCTGCGGATACAGAAGCAGCCTCCTGCACCGACATTATTCCTCGGGAACCTTGGTTTCGATACGACAGAGGACTCAATTCGTGAACTCTTCGAGGCTCATAGGCACCCACAGAAGGCTGGAAAGACCAATAAAGTGGATGATGACGTCGAGGTCAACGCCGAGGATGAGAATGCTGCTAAAGACGTTTGGATACGGAAGATCCGCATGGGAACTTTTGAAGACAGTGGTGCTTGTAAAGGGTGAGTGCTTTGTTGTACGAAGCGCATGTCATTCCAATGAAAGCACCCAGATTTGCGTTTGTTGACTTTACCAGCATCGAACATGCAACTGCTGCCCTCATCAATTCTCGTAACCACCGTCTCAATGGTCGAGACCTAGTAGTGGAATATGCTTCTGCTGACGCTGTCCGCCGAGGTGGTGGTCCAAGATTGCAAAACCATGAACACAAAAGCAATCCTGGAAAAAGACATAGTGGCCGACAACATGACGCTGAACCGCGTCCACAATCCCGTTCGCACCCAAGAGAGCGCAATGAAGATGAGAAAGGCCACCATGCGAAACGAAGTGATGCTGAATCAATATCTCGGCGAACCTTCAAAGAGGGTCCACCGCATACCAAAGCTGATAGATCTCGGCCCATGCCTCGAGGACGCCCCAAGCCTGGCGCTGCGCTTGCCCAAGCGCCGCGTGAATCTGCTGCTATCATTCCCAGCCAAGGTCAGAAAATTGTGTTCTAGGATATCACAATAGCAAAGAATAGCGAGAGATAATGCAGTGTAGGCCTATCGTAGATACCATCGCAAAATTCATCCATGTCATACATCTTTGTCCTTAGTCTAGTTTACATGGACACCTGATGCACTTTTTTCAATGCTTTTCCAGTTCATGAATCTTCATCATCTTCATCCTGAAGCATTCCGACGGTGAATTCTCCGCAGACATCCCATCGAGAACCTGCAGCAGCAGCCGAAACATACTTCACAAACCGCATGACGCCCTCGTCTCGCAGCACGAGAAGGAGTCGGTTAAAGCCAGGCTGAACAGTTAGCAAAGTGCTTTCATCCTCATCCTCATCCTCCTCCAGTTCCCCCGCCCCCACTGCATCACCGTGATCATGTGAACAGGAAGCATCGTTGACATGGTTTTTTTTGCTTGACCCGGAACGGTAAACTGCTGGATCGTCCTCATCATCATGGGGTGCCATGTAGCACTGGATAGCAAATAAGTCAGAAACACTTCAACGAAGAAGACCTTGAATCTACCTCCCATCCTCCCCACCCTCCATTCTGCCAACCGTGCAACTCCTCGTCCTTTTCGTTCGCCTTCGACTTGCCATTTGATGATGTCACATCTTTTTCAACTTGCGGTGTCAATCCCAACACCACATCTAATCGTGACTCGCCCTCCTCACTCGTTGCAAGAGTGTAGTCCAAGCCCGGTCTAAACCTTCGTGCCTCTACAGCATAGCTCAGCGGCAACAAATTTGTCAGAGCGCATAGCCAAGCGCGGAACGCTTCGCTTGTAAAAAGGTCGTCCTGCAGCTGGAGAAGTATTGCATCTGATTCGCGTGGGGGCTCCATTCTTTTTTCAAGCGTACAGTAGCGCCATTTGTGGGGCGGACACCTCGGAGACCACGCCCCAGATACACCAGCATTATGTGGTGGTATTCTGCCCTGACGGGCTTCGCCGTCAAGACCATCGGCTTGGTCTGCTTCACGAAGATCAGGTTCAAGTTTCGAAACGAGGGACGCGGAAAGGAAGTGATGAAGTTCAATATTGGACTCCTCGACAAAACGTGTCATCAATGCCTTCATTGTGCGTGTTTGAAGGTATACTGGGTTTAAGAACTTTGAAAGGTAAGAGATATATTCTGTTCGGAGGGGTGAACCGGGGTGCGGAAGTTCTGAGGATTCGGAGTACGAAACAAAGGCGGTAGAGCTGGTCGTCTATAGTAACTCAATGAGACCAGTGCACAAACAACGTATTTTACAAAACACACCAATTGTTCTCGCGAACTTTTGAGCTCAGGTGCTGCCTGATCAGATTGATACCCATCCTCACCCTCTTGCGCTGCATGGAACCAGCCACTTATGCTGAGTCTTGCCCTACCATCTTCTCCTACAACAACTTCTTCTACGGAGTGAAAGCTTTTCCCTGGTTGCACTTCGAAGAAGATGAATTGATTCCAACTTGGAGGAATGGCTTTGCTCGGTGCAGCCTCAGGCTCAGGGATGCCGTCAGGGCCGATTTGGACAGGGTATAGCTCCAAAGCACCTCCCCATTCTTTTTGCCACGATTGGCCGTATGGCAGTGGCATATAGAGAATGTATGATACACGCCTCGTTCCAATCACATCGTCGTGGTTAAGCAGGTGGCACCCCTGTGTATATGAATTGACAGACATGTCCTGTTTCGTTCCAGAGAGCGGTCCACACCCCGTTACAGCCTGAAGGAACTTGCGAAATTCCGAAGAGTAAAGTGCATCTCGGAGGGCAAGGAGGTTTGGGAAAAGTGCGAGCTGAGCCTCAGAGAGATACGAAAGAGATGCAAGGTCCCCGGTCTGATTGACCTAAACAACATTGATGATAAATAGTCAGAAAAAGAGCTGGGATCTAGTAGAGCGCTTGCCTTGTAGATATCTGTCTCCCTCTCGGTGAAGCTTAATTCGCTCATACATTCATCCTTCACATTCTTGAGAAGGTCATCCTGGAAAAGTCTTTCGATTATCGCATATTTGAATGGTTCATTGACGACGTAAGCCTCATGCAGCTGCTGAATATTTTTGGGGCTAAAGAGACCAGTATGAAAGTGCTCCGCGTGGTCCACCGTCGTCGTCGACAACGAATGCGTCATTTTTAATCGCTTCGGAAGTGAATCTGAAGCTTGAAGCTGAGGTGAAGGAGACCGTTCGCGAACCTTCGCCATTCCTTTTATGCGACAAGGCGCCTCGATCGAAAGTTCGAGCGAGAGTCGAGATGCAGTCTACAGTACTTACCATCTTCGGAAACTACTTGAACTTTGTTATATGTAATATTATAAGTCATCTAATCTCAGAAGGTGCTACGAGGATGCAACACCATTTGAAGTTAGTCTTCCGTAGGCAGACCCTATGTAATAGAATGAAGATAGTCGTTCCTTCAAGTGCTGACGCATTCTGGCCCAGGCCTGAAGCTTTGAGGGCCTGACGTTTCGAAGGTGCATCATGGCTCTCGCTCATTCTGTGCATCATCTTTTTGTTATACCTGAATTGAACTTTGATGTTCTCATTGTCAAGTTTGGTGAAGAACTTCTACTATGTAGTAGAGGCAGCGACGAGTACTGAGTCAGTGATTATGTGGTATGTATATACACCCTCACACAGAGTATCATGATTTTAGTGCTGGTCACCCCATCATTGATTGATTGCCTGCCAGTGCTACCTCAGCTGGGCGTCGCAACGCGGTGAGGTCACGGACTCACGGTGGTGTCGAAGAGCGCGTGATCATAATTCCACGAGCTCACGGTCGTTGATACCAAATGACGCATTGAATTCAGTTCATCCAACATACAGAATGAGAGTAGCGCGGGGTACTAAGTTACTATCGTGTGAGATCTTGAAGAGGGATAAAATTGTGGTTTATTAGGCCTTGCTTGGTAATTGAATTTGGTTTGTTTTTCTGGTTGGGTTAAATTAGACGCCTTGATGGAAAAACCCATTGGTTCGATCTGACAGAATTTTGGCTGGTAACCAAACAAAAACGGACCGGACTCACTGGTTGCGAGCGGGGCAGTCAAGGGTCCGGGAGTCCCCGACGGTCTGGAGAAACTGGCAAGGTCCTTCGGGAATGATAATAGTAACAGTTGGCCTGGAGGACACGTTGCATTGCAATGGCTGTGGTAAGAGGGTATTAATAATTATGTGCCAACTAAGGTCTCCGTTGATCATAGTGAACCAAGCGCCCTTCCACACTCTCCCAGCTACCTTGTATGTACACTAAGGACCGCACATGTGTTAACATCTGAAGCAGTGATTCAGAAAAGTAAGCGCATTCAGGGGGCGCAAGTGATAGAGAATTTAGACCCATTGCATAAATTCATCCATGACAAGGTAAGGAGGGGAGCTAATACGTACATGCATTTACGAGCGCATGGGGTTGCGGAAGTTGTATGTGCGGGTGTCTACGAGCAAATCAGGCAGACATTAGTAAGTCAAACAACCAGCTATAAAGGGAGTCAACCTTAATGAGTTAGAACATGGGGAAGATGGTAAGTAAAGATCGTGGATACGGTGGCGGATTGCTTGAAAGGAGACAAATGCATAACTATGAGTATAGCCCACATGATGTTACTAAGCTCGTCGTGGCCATGCAACGCAGGAATGTGACAAGTAATTCACACAGGGACAACGCTGCGCCGGAGATGATACTATCTTCGAGCGAGGGGTGAACCGCAGTTAGGGAGCATCAGAAGCAAAGGATTGGGGGTCAGAGACAATACGGGCATTCAAGATACCGTGCAGGAAATGATAAGGCGGTGCCCTAAGTGAGAGCAGTATAACTTAGGACCCCAACGAGAAAAGCGTGCGTGAAGTAATACACAATGTGACACTGTTCCATCTGGTTGAAAATTAAGCTACAGTACAAATCTGTAACAAACGACAGTTTGTAAATGCATAATACAAGTAGGGGCACAGTACCGAAGAAACCATCGCAGTATATCATATATCATCACAATCATTACCATCCCAAGTCCGAGCTTCTGCTATGCCTTTTCGTCTTCCAAAGAAATCAAGTCAGCAGTCTGAACTGCGCCTGGACCAGGGTGCATAGGGGAACAGCGAACTATAGACAGGTTGCACGACTGTACAAATGGTTGAGCTGAGTCAATCCGAGAAATCCATGCTTCGGTTGCATTTGCAAGTAGTTCCTCGGCGACTCGCGGAGAGATCTGCGTGAGTGGCACTGGCGCGTAAACTGGCGCGCCTGAAAACTCCAGATCGGATGCGCTGCGCCCTTTACTTGCAGAAGAGTGTGCTGGGAGGATATATATCCGTTCTGGTCTCCTTTCGTCAGTGTTAGGTTTGTGTGATAGTAGATGGAAGCCTTGATGGCGGACAAGAATGGTGTAGTAAGTTGATAAAGCCAACACAAAATGAAGCTGCGGGTATAATCAGATACACTTCGGGCTGGACACTATTAAGGCGAACTTTACTCACGCGAATAACGGTGATGACAACCAGGATAACCATGAATGCGAACACGCCCCGTTCAAACCATGGTTCGCAGTTCTCGAAAGTTAACCCCAAGTCAATGAAGTCTCGAAGCATGTCTGGTTGGCGTGACAGCAACTCGCAAATATTGGAGCGAACCGTTGGGCTAAAAGCAGCGTACGAGCCAATCGCTGCAAATAACGTGCCAAACACGAAATCTCCAATGATGTAATCACGATATATCCGCACAAATGATGGTTTGCTCTGGCAAGGAAGATTTATTTTACTTGACATGAAAGAAAGAAAATCGACGCACTCGAATGATACCTGCCAGACCAAAGAAACAGATGGCGGATGCCGCAGCAAAATAGGCACACAACAGCGCCCACACGAGACGCACCCCGTCCCTACTTATGGAATACTGCGAGCTCTCCCACTCGCTCTCTGGTTCCCATTTGAACGACCGCCAAGCTCCTAGTAGCCGCGCTGCAAGTGCAAAATTGAACACTGCGCCAAACGATGAAATGAGTAGTGATGTTGTTCTATTGTAATTGAAGAACATGTCAGCTTTAGTTGAAGGCTGTCGCGACAAAAGGTGAAAGTCAAGATATTTATCAGTCTCGTGCCCAAGCCGGACTTGTGTAAGCATGCGGCGCAGAGAGGGGCTGGATGAAATCAAGTGAATTCAGCACGGACCTTGTTATAAATAAGCGGGTCATTTGTCTAAAATCCGTGCTGAACCAGACGCAGTCTAGAGGAAATGTTGGTGTTGATGCTGGTGGTTCTAGTGCACGTTGTGTAGGCGTAGATGGTCCGAGATGTTAACTCGTCGATGACAAAGCAGCAAGGACGGTTTATGCAGCGGCGGATCGTCATTCGGCTCCAGTGACGCTATATATAAATTTGTTCTTTACCAGCGCCACAGCAGTGCTCAAGGCCCATCACACTTCCTGCCCTCTGCATCCCGTGTATGTTTAGTGAGCAATATAGGCTTTCTGAGGGCCTCCGGCTGGCCTCAAGGCGAAATAAATGATGTCTATAAAGGTCGAACACACTTGGAAGTTGGCATGATTGGTAATGATGTGTTATCAATAATTCATTTCGTGACACTGTTGAGATGACTCCCAGGCCTATAAACCTCGGAGCGGCTTTCGCTGGCGCTACCTACGTGTCGCACCATTCAAATTACTCCGACATTATCATCCTTCGTTCTAGCGTTGCTATCATCCAGTTGCCAACTTGTGGCAAGTACATACTAGTCGCACAATGCCAGTGTGACATAATACTCACCTCACTACTACTCGCCCACTTCCGTTCGAATTGCGCGCATCGCCCATCCACAGAGTCTAGTCTCAAGTAAGTGTGGTTCCCTAACGTTGCACTTGTTCCAGATTCTCGGGGCGGTGATCCCCTGATATAGAACGGACATAAAATCGAAGCATGCGCCATGCTCCTGCATCGTTCCCCCACGCTCGCTCGGAGCCGGCCGAGACAAAGAATAGCAAGGGATACATATCATCTCCCCCACTAGTCAGTGCGCGCAGGTGATGCTCTGGCAGGAAAAGCAGCTCCGTGATTAGTGTGCGCTGGAGAATGGTATACTTGTCAAGATTCACTGGCAGACATTCTTTGCAAGAAGACTACTGTTGCACAACGTTTGAATTCATGATACAGGGTCGGATGTCCAATATCTTTTTTTCATGGTCTGCTTTGTTCTGCTTATCCACATTGCCTCTTTTGTTTCTCTTCACAAGTGGACAATTGGGCGTTATCGGTCATTTCTTCCCGGATTCAGGCTGCCGGTGCATTGCTTTGTCCATCTCACTTTTGGTGGTACATGACAAATTGATTGTGAACTTAGTAGGCTAGACTTGGCTAACAAAAGTTCATTTTGTGCGTAACTGTGACAATTGATCCTCATCTTAATTTCTAATGCAGTTTCATGTGGTCTTCAGAATGCATGCATTCGCCCCTGTCTGTTTACTGACTCTTGGACACAGCTCGTACAGTCATCTGAATGGCGAACCAGTGAAGGATTGCGAATAGTTATCAGGCCTAGGCATAACGTGAATCGCCATACCACGAGGTCTTTGCGTATCGCAAATTTTTTAATGCGTGTATGTTGTCTGACTCAAGTCTCCGGATCCTGGCGGAACCACATTTGTGGTGTTCGAAGCGGAGCGTGGATAACGTGTTCCACAGTGCCACCGATAGGTTTGCCAACGAGTGATTAATGACTGGCGTATTTAAAGCCTTGCCATCGCTGTCCGGCTTTCAGACTTACTAGCTCACATCTCATTCACAATGTCTGATTCTTCCTCCCTCGCAGGCTCGGAGTTCACGGCCGATGACGGCCTCGCTATCACGCAGAACCCCCAAAGTGAGATAGTATTCGAAGACACGATGGCAGGTGATGCTGTGGCAATGGATGAGGTCAGTACATTCCATGTGCCGTGTTCACCGTCGAGGGCCTTGAGGGGTGCTGAGTCTTGCATGTTGAAATTAGGCAGCAGACAACGGTCTAAGCAACACGCAGCACGCTTACGATCGTTACTTGGTTCGTTTCCAGATCTGGTAAGCATGTATCAACTTGCTCGACCGCTCTAACTGTTCGCTCACGCGCAAACATAGGGATCCTCGTAACTACGTCTGGACGCCATATGATCCATCTCATATCAAGCCTATCGCTCCACGTGAGGATTTGTACAACTACTTCTATTTAGATGTCCGATACACAAACGAACAATGTGCGTATCGTGTTCAACGACTCATTACTAGTACAACACCTTCCAGTGGATTGACGATTGAATTCAGCACACCGGGACTTCGTTGTGACCAACTTCAGCGCGATATTGGTCGATTTCCTTCGGTAAGAGGATTTTGTCAGCTGTGATTACTACGTCTCACGTCGCCTCCACAGCTATGCCATCGGGGATGATTTCTTCCGCAATAACCCGGAGTATCCTCTGGAGCATTTTTTTAGGAATCAGAAGACCCTCAAGGCTGATCTTGCGGAAGTTCACGATGTTCTCGCTTCAAACTTGGCTGGGGAAGCCCTCAAGGAAAAGGTAAAGGATATGGGTTGTGCAGATGCATTGGACTGTATGTACTGGCCGTCATATGGTGATATTTATGTCGACGCCCACGTTGTTCCCTAGTGGATAAAACCGAGGAAGATGCTCGGGTCTACTTTGAGGATGTGGCAGAACATCTTGGCCTTCTTTTAGGTATGATCGACGCGCAATTTGAACCGACGTGAGCACATTTGTACTTCTGCCATGTCCATATTACTGACTAGGTTGCAGAGCTAAGCAGATCGCGCTGGAGCTCTCGTACGGGCACATTGCCTACGATCTGCTCATATACTATTTTGAACCGGGTCATAAGTATTATGCTCTGCAAGAGGGTCACTTGGTAAGTGTTCATATATGATGCATGGATTGTTGGTTTAATCGCACTGTAGATTGGGTTTACACTTTGTACCACACACTATGAAACCCGGTGAGTCTAGTTGTGATCCCGAGTTTAGGTTTCTCCCCACTCACCAGTCATCTACAGAGCCTTTTGCCTGGATGGCGAGATAACGAGATGGGATGGACACAAATTCACCCACAAAAAAAGGACTTTTTCGATTCCACAGTATAATGTATGCGCTTCTCCGCACCTGCACTTCGTGAAAGCTCATTATAGTTCAGGGAACGACGGAATTATCAAAGTTGCCATGTAGAATCATAACGGACGACATACGATCCAAGTTGACTGGTGCGAGGTCTACACTTGTTGTTTGATTTGGTGAAGATCTGAACATAGTTTTAGCACGAGGGAAATTGTATGCATCACTCGCTGGCGTCCATTACAAGTCATGTATGTCTTGACTTTTTTTTTACTTTGCCGTGGGATTGATGACTTTGTGATTAGATAAAGGGGTAATTGTCCTACTCTATCTTTTGTTTTGCGGGACGAAGGCGGACTCACATTCCACCAACAGCACCGGATTGTCATCGATTATCGTGCATACAAGGCGCGTAGAGGCTATACATGTGACTCGTGAGCACTCATCGCTTTCTTGGTGATTGTACTACTTAACTTTGTCTCAGGAGCGATAATATGTCCGACGTTTCAGAAGATGAACTTGAGCAACATCCGGCTTTGGTGCATAGCAAGCACAAAAGTCGCAGGGGCGAGAAGATCCCTGACGTTCCAGAAGAGGAACTCGACCAACTTCCTGCTTTCGTATATGGTTTCGAGCTCAAGAACAAAGTAAGATTCGTACATTTACTTAGTATCGTCGCTTGTCTTACGACGAGCCTCATAGTCATGGGAGTCATTCCACATTGAAGACATTGAAGACATCAAGTTTGACGAGAATGCCTGGGACCACTTGGTTATAGATGAAGACGTCAAAGTAAGTAGCAGTTCTCCTTACATTGGCTAACTAATGACCATCGTCCTGTAGAACTTGATCAAGGGACTTGTGCATGTTACTACGAATGCCAACACTTCACGCCACATCGTCTCGGATGTCATCACAGGGAAAGGTGGCGGTTTGGTAGGAGTTCCTGTGCAAACTCAATGTTTTCACGCTAATGACATTCTGCTTCAGATCGCAGCACTTCATGGGCCTCCTGGAACAGGAAAGACGCTCACAGCTGAAGCTGTGGCTGAACACCTCCAGAGGCCTCTTTACACCATCAGCTCGCTGGAGCTGTCGACATTCCCTTCGACATTGGAGTCTAGGCTTTCGGGAATACTGAGTGTGCGTTAAGGTACTAATTACCTTGCATCTAACTCACTGTGCTCTACCAGCTCGCTACCACTTGGGACGCGGTAGTTCTGATCGACGAAGCCGACGTGTTCTTGGAGCAGAGGAGTCTTCATGAGGCAAGTTTTTTTTTGACCATATTATCCATGTCACCACACATTTTCTTATTCTTTCCTAGCTGGAACGTAACGCTTTGGTTTCTGTTGCATTAAAGGTCCTCGAGTACCATCGTGGTGTTCTCTTCTTGACGACCAATCGCATTCAAACGTTTGATGAGGCCTTCCTTTCGAGGTTCTCCATTGGTTCGCCGTTTCATCTGACCTATACTATAATAATTTGAAATATTTGAAATAACAGCAATCAAATATCCCGAGTTGAATGCATCAGCCAGGCTTACGATCTGGCGCAAGTTCTTCGAGCTTGCTGGGTGTCCTCTCTGGGGCTCAGAGGCCGAGGGATTCGTCACCCTCGACGGCAAAGAGCCACGATGCTACGTGTCCCTCTCAGACTTAGAGGTACTGGCCCAAAAACCGTTCAACGGTCAGTACACCCTTGTCATCATGCCCACCAGATATTCATTTCAGCTTCCAGGACGAACCATTAAAAACCTTGCCCGGACTGCCCAAGCATTGGCACTCTCCGCGTAAGTATTGCCGTGTGTATGTGTCCTTTCCTGTTACTCATGAAGAGGCAGAAAAGAACCACTTTCCCTCGACCACGTCAAGGTGGTTGTCCGTACGCAGGAGAAGTTTTTGATGGAGTTTGCGCAAAGCCGCTCTTAGTTAGCAACTTGATGTCCTCATGAATAGGCTTGTCTTTACAAGTATGTACCTGTACCATGTCAACATTGTAACACCGCCAAATGTCATTCTGCAAGCCCTTGTGTAGATATCAGCAAAGCCCCTATAAGTCACGTGCCTGAGAACACAGTATTCCCAACGTGATTCCTAGTGTTTCTTTCTTCCGCCGTTCGCACGCGTTCATGCCTGGTTGAAGGATACCCTTCGGAAGACTTGTGTTCCTCGGTTCAGATCTCGTGAGCTTCATGAACCAGTTACTGGCAAATCTACGGGCCCTCAGCCTATTACTTATACCAACACGGACATAAAATCGTGCCCCACGCTCGATGAGATAAAGACGCAGGCGAGTAAAGGGAGGAGATGTTCTAATACATAGTACCGTGATATATAGATAAGTTTATCATCCTGACCACAAGTCAGTGCAAGCTGATTAATGCGCGGGTCTAAGGAACTGGCAGCTTCGTGATCAGCGTGTGCTAGACAATAGTATGTTGTAGTCTGATCACGGTCGTGCGCTTCGTTGATATTCATTCAGTTTGACTTGGACATTCCGAGTCTTGCGCAAGAACATACATACTAATTACTTCCTATTGCCGTAGATCGGCCCTTACGCATATACTGCGGCACCGGTGATTATCGGTTATCACAGATCCTACATGTACGGGGCATACACGACAACGCAGTTATCTGCTTGCCATCGTCCGCTGCTTGCGTCATACATAATAAACCACCTCTATCTTTTTATTGAATATAGGCACGGGGCGTGATTCATGCTGCGTGTTAGGCTCGTGATCAGCCTGGCTTATACTGCCACGGACAAGTCGAGTGGCGTAGTCAAACATCTCAGCATCTCAAATTTGACGCCTAGACTGATCACGAGTGTGCCACAGCAGGCTGAGATAGAATTCACTAATGAGTGGCGTGTTTGCAGTTTTAAAACCTCCTAATTACCGACCTCCTCTCTGACTTACTAGCTCGCATCTTGATGTCTGATTCTTCCTCCCTTGCAGGCTCTGAGGTCACGGCCGACGATGGCCTAGTTCTAAGTGACAAAGCATCCGAACAGGCGATGGCGAGTGATGCTGCGATGAATGAGGTCAGTAAATCCCGCGCACGTTCACCGTCGTGTATCTTGCTGAATCTCGCATACCACTATTGAATACATTAGGCAGTAGACAGCGATCTTACTAGCAAAACGCAGCAAGTTGGAGATCATTACTTGACTCGTTTCCAGATATGGTATGCATCAACTTGCTTGCCAGTGACCACTCGGACTCGTACTAGTAAGTATTCGCTCACGCACAAACACAGGGATCCTAAAGACTACGTCTGGGAGCCATATGACCCATCTCAGATCAAGCATATCGCTCCGCGTGAGGATTTATACAACTACTTTTATCTAGATGTCCGATACATGAATGAAAGATGTATGTATCATATTCAGTGACTACTTACATGGCCTGCCAGTTATTGACGAATGAATCC
>LVVM01000621.1:28952-39667 GCA_001882365.1 Rhizopogon vesiculosus
ATTGGAGTCTAACCTTTCGGACATATTGAGTGTGCGTTGAGGTACCAATTACCCTACATCTAACTCATGGTGCTCTACCAGCTCGCTACCACTTGGGACGCAGTTGTTCTGATCGACGAAGCTGACGTGTTCTTGGAGCAAAAGGAGTCTTCACGAGGTAAAGTTTTTCGAAAATATCATCTATACCACCACACAGATTCTCATTATTTTCTAGCTGGAACGCAATGCACTCGTTTCTGTTGCATTAAAGGTCCTTGAGTACCATCGTGGTGTTCTCTTCTTGACGACCAATCGCATTCAAACATTTGATGAGGCCTTCCTTTCGAGGTTCTCTATCGGTTCGTTTTCTCTGTTTATATTGTAACAGCTTGAAATATTCGAAATAACAGCAATCAAATATCCCGAGTTGGATGCCTCGGCCAGGCTTACGATCTGGCGCAGGTTCTTTGAGCTTGCTGGATGTCCTCTCTGGGGCTCAGAGCCTGAAGGGTTTGTCACCCTCGATGGCAAAGAGCCACGATGCTACGTGTCCCTCTCAGACTTAGAGGCACTGGCTCAAAAACCATTCAACGGTCAGTACACTCTTGTCATCATCCCCACCCATATTCATTTCAGCTTCCAGGACGAACCATTAAAAACCTTGTCCGGACTGCCCAAGCGTTGGCACTCTCTGCGTAAGTATTGCCATGTGTATGTCTCCTTTCTTGTTAATTATGAAGAGACAGGAAAGAACCACTTTCTCTTGACCATGTCAAGGTGGTTGTCCGCACGCAGGAGAAGTTTTTGATGGAGTTTGCGCAAAGCCGCTCTTAGTTAGCAACTTGATGTTCTCATGAATAGCATTGTCTTCGCAAGTATGGACCTGTATTATCACGTCAACATTGTAACACCACCGAATTCCAGTTTGCTTGGGCAGATGTCATCCATTTATGAGGTACGGAAGAACGTAAGGTGGATTAGCCAAGCCCCCATATACCGGCTTTCCTGACTCCCTCAACGAGAGCATCCACATTACCCAACATGCTCCCTAGTATTTCTTTCTTCTCATCTGTCGTTCGCACACGGTTGTGCTTGCTTGAACGCGCCTCCGCACCCTCAGTGCGGTCTGATGAGATGGTTCTCTTGTTGATCTCTCGAAGGCGCGACGCGGAAGGTGTGGCAGGGCCAGTTGCGTCAGTAACTCCGAGACCTGGACGGAACCCTCTGGGTTTCTTAGGACTCAAGGGCTCATAATCCACTTCCTTCCGTAACATGAGCATTGAGCGTGACTGTAACGGTGCAGGAAATCTTCTAGCGCCAGACGGTGGCGGGCTAGAAGGCGTTTGTGGGTCCGGTGAAGTGAAAGTCGAAATGGAATAGGACTTCTTGATGGGCGAAGAACTGTGAATACTCTCTATGCTAGTATTTGTAGTTGATGATGAAAACGAAGAAGTAGAGGAGGACGAGGACGATGAGGTTGCCGAACCTGAGGAAGACAAAGTGGAGGAAGACGCGAAGGAGATGTTCAAGGTGCCAGAGACCGAACGAGCGAATATCTTCGTTTCAGGAGGTCGAGAAGGTGTGTTAGGTCGGGTGGTAACAGGGGAAGTCAGCAGTGAGTGTATTTCGTCAGATTGTGTGGGTGTGGGTGATTCATCCATCAGATAAAAGTAGAGGAATTCCAGGCATTTCATCCTAGAATTGCATCAGTGGTTGCATAGTAGATGAAATGGGCAACCCAACCTGACTTCGCGTGGTGTTCCTGCCCGTTTCAGGATCTTCACTACTGCTTGGACCCCATTCACTTCCTCAAAGGCACGTAACGCTGGAGGACAATCTACAAGGACGCATAGCAAAGTATCCAAGACAGCAGATGTCAAATGTATCACGGGTGCAGACTTTTCTGGTAGTTTGGAACGATTTGCTTCAGAAGAAGAGTCAACGATTGGCGTGTGCCGAGAGGTGAGCAACAACTCAATCAAAATCTGCAATTGGCAGTGAGGTTGAAATATTCCAAAGACTACACTAAAGAAAGCTAACCTCGAGGGAGAATCGACGGCCTAGGAAGGACTTGCTTGCTTGATGATGAAGAGAGACCCCCTGTATTATTGACAAGCCTTGGCATAGCTGAGAGCACAGGGTATTCAGTTCAGCATCAAGCTCTTCTGTTATTTAGTCAGCGGTGATGTTGTAAGAGTGAAACTTCTGCGTACTACTAGCGGAGCTTTTGTTTGTGCACGATTCTAGCTGAGGCATCGTACATTGTATCCAGGCCAGTATCCTGGATGGAACTGTGTCCAAATCAGACAGGTACGCGCCAAGTTAGATAACCCTCACCATTGCACTCGAAGGCATCTTGGAGGTCCAGATACGTGTCTAGCGTATCATCGTCAGAGGACTGCACACATGCAAGCGCAAGCTGCTGCTCAAGAACAGCTAGAGCTCGATTACGCCTTCCAAACGATGAACGTGTCGAAGCCAACTGTAGTAAATAGTCATCATCAACCGAACGCATGTCAAGGGACGATGTTACTCACATCATCCAAGGCATCCTGCAGCGTTTCCTTCATCGAGCTCACTACGGACGGCATCGATGAAGAGATGATTGTCTGAGGTCCTCCACGTTGTTGTTTGATGCTATAGCCTTAGGCGCCAAAAGTAAACCGCGTCGCTGCCACGTGACTAGGGCGTGACGCGGAATTCGGAAGAGCGCATTTACGACCTCGTGAAGCCTCCCAGGCGGCCCGGAGTACAAGTTCTACACATAGGTGCGCATTCCCAGTCTTTGAACGTCTCTACTGTTTACCATCATGGCACCCATCCGAACAGTGCGTGTAACAAATACTTTGTTCAGCTGGATTTGCATTCTCATCGACTGTAGCAATGGACGCGGCTGATTCGTTTCGTCGCCGCAGAGACCTCACAAGTCCACTACGGACAGCCGGTTGACCCCAGGCTTGATGGTGAATCGCAAATTCATTTTATACCTCCTGTGACAGCGTTCTTAGTGTGAAATGTACGCAGTCGGCCTTGCTGCGTGGAACAAGCAGCCCATCAGAGCTTATGAAATTTCTGGATCCCCCATTGACCCTGCTGCTCAGGTTACAAGCAACATTTTGACCGTTAAGGAGCTCCTCTCTCCTCTCTCTCGCGAAGAGATGAAGATAGTGAGGTGCCTGGGTCTCAACTACTCTGACCACGCAGTAAGTGTCAAACTGGAGTTATGTGTAGGGTCTTGACGAAAACATAAACAGGCGGAGGCAAACATGGCTATGCCTGCGTAAGTTGTGACTCTTCACGGGTGTTATCAAACCAAATAACATGATTACGTAGTGCTCCCATCTTGTTTTATAAGCCCGTGGCGTCGATGATCGGTCCCAACGCACCCATCTTCATCCCCAAGGTTGCACAACCTGTCGAGGAGCACCTCTCTGATTATGAGGTAGAATTCACCATCGTCATCGGCAAGACTGCCAAGAACGTTTCTGAAGCAGACGCTCTTGACTACGTCCTCGGGTACACTGGTGCTAACGATGTAAGTCATACACCATGGTTCCCAAACTGCCCGGGTCCTATACCTGTAACAATAGGTGTCATTCCGCAAGCACCAACTGACAACGTCCCAGTGGGGATTCTCGAAAGGATTCGGTAGGTTATTTATCACGGACAATGCGAATGTGGTTTTATATCATTTTATAGACAATACAACCCCCCTCGGTCCTGTTCTTGTGTCCAGCAACGCCATTCCCGACCCCCAGGTCATTCCTCTGACTTGCACACTTAACGGGAAAGTTCTCCAGGACGGTAACACCAGGTAATAATTCTCCATGCACCAGGGAGTACGCACTTACCTGGTTGTTGTTAGCGACCAAATCTTCAATGTCCGGCAAACAGTCTCTTTCCTCTCGCAGGCAACCACCCTCGAGCCTGGGTCGGTTATCTTGACTGGAACGCCTAAAGGTGTTGGGTTCGCCAAGAAGCCTGCTATCGTACTTAAGAACGGCGATGACTGCAGGGTATGGCTGGGCAACGGTATTGGTACGCTCGTCAACCCTGTCATCGAGGAAGGCCGTTACAAGGCGATGTTGTAAATCTGTAGCCGTGAAGGAGTACTAGTGTCTATTAACACTTAGATACCACCCTTTTGTTCATATGCATCCAATTTCTTTCTCAAATTGACGACAGCAGTTCATGTGATATGATAAGTACATGGTTGTTGCATACAAAGATCTGTCATTTCAAATGCCACCAAAAGCAATGAGCTTCTGATTCAAATATTCCTCGATACCATGGCCTCCCTCTCGACCTACATACCAAGCGTTCAGCAGTGGCCAAATAGGAAGAATGCAAAACTCACCAATACCACTCTGTTTCACGCCACCGAAAGGAATAGTAGCATGACTGATCAACCCAGTATTGGTACCGACCATGCCAACTTCGAGCGCCTCGGCAACCCTCCATACACGCCCCACGTCTCGACTGAAGAAGTATCCAGCAAGACCCACGTCCGAGTCATTTGCTAGGGCGATCACTTCCTCTTCCGTCTCGAATTTCGTCAGAGCCGCAACTGGTCCAAACGTTTCTTCAGTATTGAAAAGTGCACCGGCGGGCACTTCAGATAGGACAGTAGGCGAAAAGAAAGTTCCGGCGCCGTCCACACGTTTACCACCAACTAACACTTGAGCACCACGAGAAACAGCATCTTCGACATGTCTTGTAACCTTTGAAATGGCTCTTTCGTGGATAAGAGGGCCGTGTGTCCTGTGGGCTAGTTGAGCACATAGCAAAGAATACCAGAGCGCTATACTAACGTTTTTTCGTCTAGGCCATTGCCCACTTTAAATGCGGCGACTTTCTCCGCGAGTCGAGAGGCAAAATCGGCGTAGACTGAAGACTGAACATAGATGCGGTTGGCGCAGACACAGGTCTGCCCTGAACCGCGGAACTTGCATGCGATGGCACCTTGAGAAGGGATCAGCTTGGGAAGGTATTCCATGTCTTCGAAACTGACCTTCAACAGCCTTATCGATGTCAGCGTCATCAAAGACAATAAAAGGGGCATTCCCGCCAGCCTCGATAGAAACCCTAAGAACATGATTATAAAAAACAAAGAGTGTGTCGCTTGGGTGGAGCGTACTTCTTCAGTGTGGAGGCGGCCATGCCATACAAGCCCTTAGCAACAGGTGTCGAACCAGTGAATGACACCTTCTTGACTATTTTGCTTTCACACATCTCGCGGCCGACCTCAATAACGTTCTTTTGAGTGGTAACAATGTTAATGACACCGCCTGGGATACCAGCACGACGAGAGAGCTTTAGAAGAGCAACGACAGTGAGAAAATGACATAAGCTTGCATGAATAGTGAGGAACCCACCTCAGCTAGTGCAAGAGCTGAAAATGGAGTTTCAGGTGGAGGCTTTATAACAGCTGTGCAACCTGCTGCGAGTGCAGCACCCAGTTTTCGCGTAATCATGGCAGAAGGGAAGTTCCACGGAGTAAGAATCGAGCTGAAGTACTTGCCCGTGAGACAGAGAATTGGAGTAAGTGCATGAAAGGCTCACACAACACCGACAGGTTGCTTAATTACAACGTTTCGAATGTTCGGCATGGGGGAAGGTATGTGTTCTGATGAAAATAATCCGCATGTGGACTATGTGAAACGCGAAAGATCTACCTCCATAGGTCCGAACAGCCTCCTCAGCTGAGATAACACGTAGGAATGGAGGTTCAAGCTATATGATGAAGCAACATACCGTACCACTGCGAATGACATGTAGTCACGTAACACGATTGAACCAACATTGCCAACTCACCTCCATGAAGGATGCACTGTAGGCGTTCTCACCCTTTATTTTCAAGATATTAGCTTGACATGGAAAGGTGATCAGTAGGTGTTACCTTCGCCTCTGTTAAAGTCTTCCCATTCTCTAGTGTCTTATCAAGGAACGTGAGGCAAACAACGATCCATAAATTCATCGACTAAAACACGCACAATGATCCTTGCTAAATCATCATTGTGTTGTTGCATTAGACTATAGAACTTCATCAGAATGTCGTGACGGTACTGTTATACAGAGCACCCGTTAGTATTGTCAGCAGGAATGATAAGATACCAACCTTGGCGGTAGTTTTGCCCCATGACGCGAAGGCTTTCCCTGCTGCCGCAATGGCAGACTTAGTCTCTGCTAGGCCCATCTCCGGGACAGTCCCAAGCTCTTCGTCTGTCGCAGGGTCTGCAATTAGGTTGCTGAGTTAACTCTGTCCCATATGCTCAATAAGAGGGTTATCGCATACTGGTAACAAGAATTGTTCCGCCTTCCGTTGCGTTCATCCATTTTCCATCGATGTATGCTTGATTCTTAATCAAGGATGGGTCCTGCAGACTCCACTAAAGGACGCTCAGTACTTCAAACACCAAAGTATAAGCCTACTTACCACACTGGCATTTGTGCTAGCCATTCTGTACCACAAGCTGATATTACTGGGCCGATTGGACTGTCTGGCTGCGACTGGAGCTTTAATCAGTACTCTCACCACCTGAGAGAATGGGGGTGAGTGCGGAAACATCACAGATCTGCGTTCGCGGAATCAAGCGGATGGGGGGAGCCGCCCGCTCGAAGCAGTTGAAGTCAGGTGATGGAGTGACCTCATGAAGCTGAGAATTTCTGGGATAAACATTGAACAAACGCTCTCAGGAGAACTCAGCTTGCAGCTCTGAATTATATCCAGTCAACGAACCACAAAAAGTTCAGAGCAGTACTTGGTTCGCACAACATCAATAATTGAGCGTTTTGATCGTGTTCTAACTTCGGAGCAGCGAAAACTATTGTCTGAATTCCAATATTCATCGACCAGAAACGCCACGATGGCCGACGAGCAGTACATATCCAAAAAGGCCGTCGCTTCATCCTATCGGCCCCGAAGCTATGTACGTCTCCGCCCGCGCGTCTCCAAAACAAGACATCTTTGACACGTCAACACCCACAGGTCATGTCCCCCGGCCTCCAGCGCGCACGCGCGCCCTTTCGCTTCCGCAATGCCATCACCGGCCTCATCCTCACTGGTTTCGGTGTCGGCGTCTGGGCGTACTCCATCAGCGCTGTGAAACAAGACGACTTTTCGGACGTTGATGAGGAGGCGAAGACGCTGATGCGCGCGGGGACGAGTGGGGCTGTCGCAGCGGATGAAGTCAAGGTTCCCGTGATGGACGAAGCAAAGGTCGGAGCGACGAAGACTCCGAGTAGTATGGCCGTAGAGGCAACGGCGGCTGCTGTGGTATCAAGACCACGAGGTGTTCTTGTACCTACTCTTGAAAGGCGCTTTCCCCGTTTGTTGGACCCATCGCGGAAGACGTTCGTTTGGGGTGCACCTCCAGTCGACAACATTGGCAGGCTCAGCGATTCGGTATAGAGTATTCCCTCCAGATGATATCTCAGGTAGGTTATCTTTCAAGAGAAACCAGAAGCACGATAGCATTGATCAAGCATTTCGACAGCATGGTACAAGAAATATCTAACAGTAGATCATTTAGCGCATATAATCTAGCCTCTTTTTCACGGCACTGGATGGTACGAGAAATTCCAAATCCAAGAAATCAAGACAACGTAATAGGGAATCATGTTGACGCAACGTCTCATGCACAACCTCTACACACAAGTGCAGGCCGAGGATGCCACCAATAGCAAAGTAGATCTCCAGCCAGCCCAAGTCTGGAGAGACGGTGCAAGCCTGTTGCACAGATCAATTAAATCAGTTTACCCAGCCCTTGACTGAATGATGACCCAGCAGCAGAAAAAGTACTTACCCGTCTCAACTGTTAGACTTCAATGCCCATCTTCTTTAGGCCTTCCTTGGCAGCTTCGTTCCGGGCCGCTTTCTTCGTCCCACCCTGTCCGCGACCATAAACCTCTCCGTCGACTTCGCACTTTACAATCCAGATTGGGGTTGTCTTCGTGCCTTCGCCGGTCCCATCGGCGTAGATCCACTCGACTATCCTATTAGCCTTCTGAAGCTGCTGGTTGAAGAGCGCGAGGTGGCCTATGGTCGTAGGCGCAGTGGCTGTGAGACGCGGCTGGGGAGGTGAGGGTGGTGGTGAGGACAACATGAAGTCAGGCGCGATGTGTGTCGGCGGTGGAACGGGCGGGAGACGATGTTGTTCCCGCACGCGTTTGTAAGCTTCAGTCGTGTAAGGCCCAAAAAGGGCTTTCAGCCATGGTTGCACGCCTGCCAGATCCTGTTCAATATAGAGCCCACCAACGTAGGCCTGTTGATGAAACACGTGAGTATTCATTTGCTGAAGCCATCGTAAACTACGTACTTCGAAGACGTCGGCTGGGAAAACGTTGTTCAGTAACTTGGCTCATCAAGGGCTGTGGAAGCTTACCCTGAATGTTGACAGAGGCACGCAGGGTGATCGCCTGAGCGGGATGCAGGTGCAGTCTGGCTGGAAGACCGTACATACGTGAGATGTCGGCAAGAGTGGAGTTTCCTACGATCAGAGCTCTGATTTTCTGGAAATGACGTAGTAAGCATGCATCTTTGACATCGCTTGAGAAATGAGTGGCGTACGGTAGACGGCCCGACGCGTAGATGGGGGTACATCTCCAGGAGAAGACTGGTCACGACCAGACCCAGTACCGTGTCCCCAAGATGCTCGTACCTGAAGAACATGTAAATCAGTCATCCGTTTACGCGGAAATGCAAGATTGTTGCAACTGGGTATCATAGATGCGACACAACCCAACAGTCAAGACTTCTGCTCACTTTTCATTATCTGGACTTGGATCGTGGGGGAGGTCCTCAAAGACGTGATTGGGGCGTCCGTAAAACGAGCGATGGGTAAAAATTTGCGTCAGGATACTCTCTGAATTGATTGCAGGCAGCGGAGGGAGGTTGGCAGCATTGAAGACTGGATGGAGTACAGACGGCGGACTACGCAGTAACATACGGAAGTTAGGAATGCGAGAAAGAATAATTTTCCAGTAGTTGCTGAAACCCACATACTTGATAGACATCACTGCTGATGGGAGGGACTCGGAGAAGAGAGCGAAAACTGTTGGGCTCCTGAGGCTGGCCGTGACTTTGTGCCTATATGAGGACGGGAACAGACGGATGGAGATCGCCCCGACACCCATGTCTATCATTTATCAATACCGGAACCAATGACAGCTTTAGGTGTAGTTCCAGCGCTTGGAGCTTTCGGTAAACCGAAAGAAACGGAACGTCACGGGCGCCCTTCGAAGACGGCATGTGTGCATGTGGGATTCCCCCTGGAATGCGGCACTCAGATCAAAAAAAAACACACACAATCTACTACGATCAAGGTTGAACGTTGATAGAAGCTGTCTACTATGCACCCTAAATTCTTTCCCCCGGGCCCTAAGTCATTGAGAAGCAGATCAGCAGACCAAAATGCTCGCCGACTCACAGTGAATTTATTCCGACTATCAAAAGAGCACCGGTGATACTACACAGAAAATCGATTCAAGACTTCTAAGTGTGGTTACACCCTTGAAATTAATTATGCAGCAGTGGCTACCTCTGAAGCTGTTTTCGCTTCCTCCGCTCGTGCATGTTCTTCCTCAAGCTATCATCGCAATATCAGCAAAACATACATGTCATCACACACTAACGTACCTTTGCTCTCGCCTTCATCTCATAAAAGTTCTTATGGAGACCACATTCAGTCTTCTCCTCCTTATTTGCCCATCTCCCAGCACGCTCGCCCGTATCGCCCTCACGACTGGGCTGCGTGCTATGCCAATCACCGACACTGCGATACCCTTGATCGAGGAGCGCATTCCTTGGAACATTGTTCTCATGTATGTATGCCTCCACCTGCGCGAAAGACCACGCAAAGAGGGGGTTCAGCTTGAGTAATCCTGTTTCATCGACCTCGAGCGGCTGGAGGGAAGCACGATCGCCACCCTGAGATCTACGACGGCCCGTGATGACACTACGTACACTAAGCTCCTGATATGCGCGCTGGGCGGGTTCGACCTGAAGAAGATTGGACTCGGCTGTGTACGTGGAGCTCGGAATAGACATACCTTGACGGCAAAATCGTAGATGTCATCGTCCCTCACCCACAACTCTTCACCGTGCTTCTTTTCAAAATCCACAACTGTCTCACATCCCTCGGGCTTGTACACCTTTATATCGACAGCATAGCGTTCTCGCACTTGCTGCACTAGCTCGTATGTTTCCGTGAAGTGGTATAATGTATCTAGGAAGATGAGTTTTGGGATCGGTTTCCCAGACTTGGAAAGCATGTCAAGCGCGACTAGCCCAGTGAGCCCGAAAGCGGTGGTCTGGTAGAGGGCGGGGAGATGTGTGAGCGCCCATGCGAGGATGTCTTGTGGAGAAAGCTGGGAAAGATGGGCGTTGACGGCGGCGAAGGTTTCCGTGCTCAGTGGCAGCTCGAGCGGGGTGCTGAATTGCTCGGTCATGACGTTTGCGATGATGAAGAAATCTAAGATGTTATGTATGTACAAGACAGCGCATGATAAGTTATTTGAGACTTGTCTCTGAGAGTGAGAAAACCACGAGATGAGCACAAGATGAGCAAGCAATACTCTTTTAGAAAGCTTGCTTACTTATCACAATCCATTGTAATTGCATCATATCCTCGTCTTCACCACTTCATATTTAGCTTCCTCACTGCCCACCGTGGCGCCCACACAAACATCAGCACCAGCTGCGCCGCCTGTTACAGCGGCGGTACCGGCAGCGAAGA
>LVVM01000639.1:0-14079 GCA_001882365.1 Rhizopogon vesiculosus
ACGAAATAATCTGAAAAATAACCTGTGCTGTCCAGGCTCTAAAGCACGATCACATGCTAAGACGTTTGTGCTCCAAATACGGTCTGTTATCCGCCAAGAAATCTACTGATTACACCCCTGATTCGACATTTTTCACCGGGGTTGTCGACTGATTCATTCTCTTCAGTCATTGCCTCATCATCTGTCGTGCATCTACCCATATAGCTCGATACGCCCTCAACAACCGACCCAGCGCCTAACCTTCACGATTCAGTTTTACAACCAGATGTTCTGCAGACATTTCGTGAATCAGAAGTAGAAATCCCTCCGCGAGTGCTGACAAGTGCATGGATGAAGTATAGCTGCGAACGGGAAAAACCACGGTAGAAGGATGTGGAAACACGTATCATAGTATGTGTGTCAAATTCCAATTCCCGCTTTTGCTTAAGTCAGTAAGGTTCGGCATCCGGCCTCCCTCTCTGTTTCTTGTCACATAAAATACTACTCGCATGCTGCAACGACTGAAACGGGACGACATGCCTCGGTCAGCAGCAACGATGATGGTTGGAGCGTCGCTTTATGGTAGTGGATCGATACATACAAACTAGGTCAGTAGCGCTGGCTCGGCGATCACACAGCAGATTCCTGCTGCCATGTTGTCCCTACGATAACAGTCCACTCCTCTAATCATACACTTCTGTTCAGTCTCGACACAACGCCAGCATGTCCACCAATCTTCTATGACCTCTCCCTACCCCGTTTACTCACATCGAGAACTGACGCCTTCGTTGGCATCCCTCTCACTCGTGGTGTGTCGGCCCGGTGTTGATTTGGATCACCATGACATCGAAATCTCATGCATCAATTTGCAGTTCAACGCGACAGCCTGAGCGGATGCCCCTCATTTGGTATCCGACATTCCTCAAGCTTTGCCGACCCCCGATTTACAACAGTAGCAGTATCTCGTCGATGAGGCAGCGGTACGGTGAATGTACAAAGTCTATGCTACTATGTATCAAGTCATACAGAGTAAACAGATAGTCGCATGCACAATCACTCAAGAATCGTTACTAGAACTAGTCAACGAGTTGAGTTCATCGCTGATAACTTGGACAACTCGGTCGGTCGACGGACGATCATCAGTCGCGGTAGACCAACATTCCTCAATGAAATCCCAGTGCTTCTCAGATAATGTAGGATAGCGCGATCGGTCAGGCTTTTCCTCGATGTATATGTATCGGATGGCGGCTGCTTGGCCTAGGTGATAATAATAGGGACTTCTGTTGGTGAGGCCTTACGAGGAGCTAATAGTATCACCGGTGCAGTTGAGAATTCATCAGACATACCTGCAACATAATACCGCCAAAGGAATAGACGTCGCTATGCTGACTTGGCCTCACTGGCAGGTCGTTGTCCGACTGCCCGAGCAGCTCAGGAGCCATCCATCGGATATTTCCATGAAACGATGAAGTCCAGGAAGCCTGAGTGATACTCACGACCTCAGAGTACATCATAGAAAGACCGAAGTCAGCCAAGCAAGCAGTGCCATCAGCATGAATTAGTACGTTCGGCTAGAATTGACGTCTTAATGGACTTGATACAGTCGAGAAATGTCAGACTTATCCTGGTCAAGTCGCCATGAATGACATTTTTGGCGTGAACTGCCAATAAATAGTTATAGCTCCGGTCAGGTGAATTGAGACTAGCACTCACGATATTTCAAGCCAGCTGTGATATCTCTGAGCTGGCATCATTGTCAGTCTGTTGTTCACAAGCTTTGCGAGGGGACCTACGATCTGGAATCGTCTAACGGCAGTGAGAGTTGCAGTATTTTCATGATCCAGATAAGCTGTTAGGTTCCCATTCTCTGCCCTATAGCCATGAACGGGCCGAACCCAAATGTATAACCATACACTAGCATGATATTCGGATGCTTAAGGGGTATGTGCCCGTATCGTCACCACTTGGGGACAACACATTCAAGTTTCGGAAGTCGTGGCTGAGCTAAACAGGCAGGAAGGTGAATTCACACCAAGACAGGGAAGAACAAGCGTACCCGCGCGTCGTTGTGAGTATCTTTGTGACGAACTTTCCAACTCTCCCTGCCGGATGCTAAGCATGAGTCCAATGGCGCCCAAGGAAAGATCTTGCGCTCGTACGGTTCGATGAGCGCGCCGAATGTTCTCAGGATAATCAGAGGGAACATATAGTGTTGCTCGACCTACTACCCTGAAAATCTTTGCTCTTCATGAGCAACTCGCTTGCACCGCCGCCTAGTCCTCTTCGCACCTCCTCCCATCTCTCCAAAGGCAAGTGCCTTGGCGCTGGGTGAAGAAGTCGGAGACCACAATGCGGCGATGCTTGGAATTGGCAATGATATAGTGGCTCGTAGCTGGTGTGATGAGTTTCGCGCATTTTGGCAGAGCTGACAGAACGAATACTGGTAGAAAGAGTGATGACACCCTGCGTAAAGACCTTGTGCTCTTAAAGCGCGGATGACGCACCAAGTGTTCTCGGAGTCACCAGCGGAGACATGATACTATTGCCTGTTCCCCTCTAATCCACTGCGATTCACTAGCGCATCACTGCCAAATGACTTCCGTACCTCCCGCTCTATCCTATCTTCAGAGGTAAGTGGCTCGGGATTGGCGAAGAGGTTGGAGTGTAGGATACGGTGATGCTTGGGATCTGCGATGAGGTTGAGACTCGTAGCTGAGGCGATGAAATATCTACGGAGATAGGTTTCGTGCCTTGATGTAGCAGCTGATATAACGAATGCCTGTTAGTGCTTGCACCCTGATGATAGACTGCGTTCAAAACGTCACGTTAATTCCTGCCGTGTAAGTAGGTTTATTGCACAAACCCCTGTTTGGTGATCAACACGTTGACTGCCCTTGGTAAGTAATAAACTTTTCATTTGACTCCATGACTCCTTGCTCGAACTTGAAATACCGGTCTGCGAATTTGTGGAGGTCCTGATCGTACTGGTCCTCGAGAGTTTGTTTGCGTAGTGAAGGACGCGCTCAATGAATAAAAAACGTTGGAGCATAGCTAAGCAGTCCAGGGTGGTGATGGATTGAGTATTGAGGAGAACGCTCGCATGTTGGAAACGCGACAAGGTACTAACCGTAGCAGGATGTCGGTAGGTTCAACTTCGTGAGTACGCCTCTCCCACGGTACCCTTTTTTTCCCCTGCTCTTGAATTTAAACCCATCGTGCATATGAAAGTAAACACTCGCTGTAGATCACTCTCTCAGAACTATACCTTTCTCCCTCGACACCCGACTTCTACGCCGCATCTGCTAGAGGTGTGCATTCGAGCGCGTTTTTCCTCATATTCCACGGGAACTTCACGCTCACTCGGATACTCCAGCCAGCGAACATCCGATACCAGACATTCGAATCATTGGTGTCGCAGCTCTGCCACCCGCCTGGGACTCCTGGCACAGCCAAGATATCCGTGCAGATGACATCACTGCGTTTCGAGCAGGTCGTAGGAGTACATTGATCTTAGAGCTGTCCTCTCGACGCACCGGCACCAGTCGTCTGCTGCCATCCTTATCACGGCCTACTGCAACTTATCAACCATGGATCCATTTTACGTTTACCATGTTACCATGCACCACCTCCCACTGTCGACGTCCTATCGCACAGGGTAAAATGACGCGCCTATCATCTGCGTCCTCGAGGTGTCATGCGCCAAATGCAAGTTGTAGCGCAACGCGAAACGATGGATTGGGTTGGAGCTTTCCGGTCACGGAGCATGTCATGGTCAATCAACCAGCATAGTATGGCGCGATGGACTGAGCATTTACTGATTACTCAATACTCCAGAACTACTCGCATGCTGCAATGACCGAGACGGGACGACCTGCCTCGGTCAGCAGCAACGATGATGGTTGGAGCGGCGCTTTATATCGGTGGATCGATGCATACTGACTAGGTCAGTAGCGCCCGCTCGGCGATCACAAAGCAGCTTCCTGCGACTATGTTGTCCCTACGATAACAGTCCACTCCTGTAATCATACACTTGCCTCTGTTCAGTCTGGACAACGCCAGCATGTCCACCAATCTTTCATGACCTCTCCCTGTCCCGTTTGCTCCCATCGTGAACCGCGCCTTCGTTGATATCCCTCTCACTCGTGGTGTGTCGGCCCGGTGTTGATTTGGATGATCGAGATCTCATGTATCAATTTGCGATTCAACGCGACAGCCTGAGCGCCCCTCATTTGGTATCTGACATTCCTCAAGCTTTGCCGACCCCCGGTGTACGGCGGCGGCGTCTGATGAGGCAGCGGTACGGTGAATGTACAGAATCTATGCCACTATGTATCAAGTCATACAGAGTAAACACATCATCGCATGCACAATCACTCAAGAATCGTTACTAGAACTAGTCAACGAGTTGAGTTCATCGCTGATAACTTGGACAACTCGGTCGGTCGACGGACGATCATCAGTCGCGGTAGACCAACATTCCTCAATGAAATCCCAGTGCTTCTCAGATAATGTAGGATAGCGCGATCGGTCAGGCTTTTCCTCGATGTATATGCATCGGATGACGGCTGCTTCACCTAGGTAGTAATAGGGACTTCTGTTGGTGAGGACCTTCAAGAGGAGCCAATAGTATCATCGGTGCAGTTGAGAATTCATCAGACATACCTGCAGCATAATACCGCCGAAGGAATAGACGTCGCTGCACTGACTTGGCCTCACTGGTAGGTCATTATCCGACTGTCCGAGCAGCTCGGGAGCCAGCCATCGGAAATTTCCATGGAACGATGAAGTCCAGGAAGCCTGAGTGATGCTCACGACCTCGGAGTACAACAGGGAAAGACCGAAGTCAGCCAGGCAAGCAGTGCCATCAGCATGAATTAGTACATTAAGCTAGAATTGACGTCTTAATGGACTTGATAAAATCGAGAAATGTCAGACTTACGCCGGTCAAGTCGCCATGAATGACATTTTTGGAGTGAACTGCCAATGAATAGTTATAGCTCCAGGTCAGGGGCATTGAGACTAGCACTCACGATATTTCAAGCCAACTGTGATATCTCTGAGCTGGCATCGTCGTCAGTCTGTTGTTCACAAGCGTCACGAGGGTACTTACGATCTGGAATCGTCTAATGACAGTGAGAGTTGCAGTATTTCATGATCCAGATAAGCTGTTAAATTCCTATTCTCTGCCTAGGGGCAGACTATAGCCATGAACGGGCCGAACCCAAATGTGTAACCATACACTGGCAGGATATTCGGATGCTTAAGGTTTGCGCATGTCCTAAGTTCACGTTGTATCCTCTGCAAAAAAACGGCAATGTCTGACGTGATGGATAGATGCGAATTTTGATCGAGATACTCACTTTGGTTTTTTTCTCCATTACTTCATTGAGTTGATCAGAAGCATACATCAGCAATGACTTCACTGCCACCTGCAAAATTATAACCTTCAAGTAGATGGATAGAAATAACATTGAACACAAACTGTGACCTGTCCATGATCTGTTGAATATATACATCTCCATATTTTCCCGAACCCGCCACGAGCCACGGGATAGTTTTCGACCTTGGTGATGAAATTTGTAAGGTCTTGGAGTAAGACGCTCACATCCGACTCCACTTGCATAAATGACGGCGGACCATGACGTTTCTCTTGCTGAGAAAACAAGGCAAGCGATCAAACACCAGTTTTTGCACTAAGTTGACATTTGACTCACTGGCTGAGAAGGGAGAGAAGAAATCAATGGCGGGCTTTGCACACTAGATGCAGGGAAAGAGAGACAAGCAGAGGCAGTTGCATTTGCGAGGGCAAGATCCTCGTCGCTTTGCTCCTGTTTCCGTCGGCGTCACAGGTACTGTAGTGGAGAGTTTGAGTAAGGATGACATTGCCTCTAAGGCTTTACGCTAGAGACGAGAAAGATGAACGGAATTTGGATAGGACTTACATCGAAATATTCATCCTCGCCGCTGTCTTCATCTTCGCCTCTTACTTTATCCCACCATTCTTTCATATCTGGCAATGGTCGGATATAGGCAATCAGCAGCACCCGATGAAGAACACAAACTTGAGAGCGCAGTATTGTGCTCATGGAACCTAATATATGTCAGTTAGCGCTCTTGCCTTCCCACAACCCTGCTCGTTGCAGGTGGGCTATTTCGGGTACTTGGTAACTTCTTGAACTTCACGGCACGTTACTCCCCCAACCACTCAGCTCTGCGCAATGAACGCACTGCAGGACTCAAGGCATAAACACAGCCTTTTCGATTTCACATACGCGGACAATGTAACAATGTACGTCACGCATAGCTTCTTCATCACATCAAGACCCCCACAATGCGCTGACTACTCGACCATAACTTATCACCCACTCCATTGTGCCCTATTAGTACTATGTATACCCTCGCAAAGTCCCGTTCCCCTCTCTTCCACCATCGTTGCGCGCCAATCAATTGACATCTGCATACATGGCTCCTTTTCAACTATGATGCTCTTCAATGGCCGTGCTACAGCTGCACTTGACCAATCTTTCATCTATTTTCACAGATGAGTCCTGAGCAGCCATTACTTACATGAAGCAGAACATGAATCAGAGGTGGGAAAACCTCCTGTAAACCGTTACCTAAGAAAAGTCGAACAATGACAGTTGCAAGGAACGCGTGGGTGTTTAATAGTTCAACTGGTTCTTCTGGTAGTCCTACGGCTGCCAGTGGTACGAGACTTGAACTAGCTGATCTAAAAGCACTGAGCGGCGGCTAAGAACGTTCAGAACTTCAAGGCTCAACCTATATCCATACCTTAATTATTGGTTGCAAAGAGAACAGTCCTGTAGTCAAACTGCTACGTCCTGTTCCAAAGGCAGCGATATCAGCCACAGAGTGAGGGTGTCTGCTCGGCGATACGCAGCGTCCTACGTGAATTGAATGCGAATGCTTTGCGCTGATAAAGTGTCATGCTTCTGGGACGAATGCGCCATTGTGCCGTAATTGTGCAAAGCGTGTGTAAAAATGAACGATATTGTTCACCCACATGTTTGATTTCATCATTAGTGTATGTACATGGAACTGAGAAGACCACTTGGCAGGAGAATATCAAGTTGCGCAGGCTAGTAAAAGAACCCCGAAACTGACATAGCCTGGAGCTGCTGAAATATATAACGAATTCACAGAGAACGAAGCGGCATTCCCAAGGCAATGTGTGCCTCACCGGTACTGCTGATAGTTTGCCTCCACTTCAAGTCCTTTCAACACGCCATCGTTGTAGCATTATTCAGCCCAGATGGGCAACAGGTGATGGCGCTGCTTGTCTTGCCAACTTCGGCCTTTCCCTGATGTACTCCGAAGTTATGAGCACTTCTACAGCTTCCTGAACTTCGATCTTTCACGGAGACTTTCCACGGTTGGCTCCTGAGCTGCTTGAACATTAACAGCCGGATGATGACTTGCCAGTACGTCCAACCAAACAGAGCGGCACATATTCTTTCGCTGGTATTATTATGCTACAGGTATTTCGCACGAATTTTCATCATTTGCAATTTTTGGTATTCCAGTAAATATGTACTTCAAAACTCGCGTAAGTAGTCAAGCCAGCCCCTGCTCAAGTTTTACCTCCTAGGATCTCCTTCTATGAAGCGATCATGCGCTCAGGCGCACCGGGCAGTGGGGGGACGGACTTGATGTGTAGAAGTTAGGTTGTGAGTGTACGTATCTCCTTGTTATCGATAATCCCAGGCCGTTATTTACAAAAGTAAGTGGTAAGGACGCCATCTCCAGGGAAGGAGATGTTGGATTCTCCATCTAACCCTCTTCTATGTAACATTGTTTGCTTCATAGATTATGCGTCTACTACAAACCATGAGTGTGCATTGATCGATGGGACCAATCTAACCATACCTTTGGTATGACGCTTTCCAAGAACGCTGTCAAATCATCCATCTCTTGCTTGCATGAAATATGGCCCATTCGTTCGTATGTACGAAAGTTGATTCCAGGAGCGCCGACTTGGTCATGGACACTAATACCGAGTTGTTGCTGAAGAAACTCAACTGACAACTCCGCTGCTCTATAATGTACCACTGCATCTGCTGTTCCGTGTCCCCAGAATACTGGAACAGATATGGCGTGTGGAGAGATCCTCTGTAACATCGTTCATCGTTATCATACGGATCATGAGGATGTATTACCACTGACCGACTTGAACTTATCTTTGAGTGGAACCCGACCACTAAGCACGGCTACACCAGCTAGCTTCCTCTCGTCTCCTGTACTTTTCGTTCTCCAGTCATTACCACCCAAGCCTGTCGCGAGAGATAGGACTCCTCCTTGACTAAATCCGCCTACTACAATGCGACTTTCTGGAATTCCAGCCTTCACTTCCGCATCAATCAAGTCATCCATAATCTGGACACTATTCATTATGCCCTCATCATCCTCGGGTACGGCGTCCAAGTTCTGCCCCGGTTGGACGGGTATGTTAAACACATCAAACCACGAAGGCATCTGAGCGCCGAAGATTGCTGTGACTTTTTGTCGGGGCGCATCGGGGAACACCCATTTAACATGCGGAAGGCGAGCGGGGGCAGTCAGTTCATCAGGTTTTCTGTAGTTCTCATACTCGCCGCATATTGTTGCGCGCCAGCTTTCTCCCTCGTCGCCGAGACCCTGAGAAATGAGACTACGATCAGCATATTATTGTCTTCAACGAGCTTGAGAGCTGGTATTGTGAGCGCACATGAGTAAAGATGACGGTTGCGGTGTGTGCTGCAGTCGGCTGTATGACGGCTGATGACATCTAAGGTGGATCTCGAGATGGATAGGTAGAACGTTTGTGCTGCTAATATATATAATTCCGGACCTGTTCGGGAGTCTCATATTTGACTATGTACGGCAAAACCCTATAGTAGTCATTAGCTCTGACGCTTGCACAACAGTGTAGAAAGTCGTAGATTGGGCATTTGAATCTAACATGTACATATGGGGTTTCATTTTGCCATATCGTTGCGCTGGGCTTCTACGAGCGTCAGATAGAGTAGCGCTCACCTAACACGTGTAAGATAATCTAACCCCTTGCAACAAGTAAATTAACGAGTTACGCTCGCGATCCCCGGTTCAATTGGCCAGTGCGAACCATGTTTACCTGCATGATGTATCCTAATATTTTGATCAGTTTAGCACGCCCAGATAAGTATTCAAACTATGACACACATTCTCGCAATCTTCATCGCTCCACTTTCCGGTCACTCATACGAGGGATATCACGTAGATGCCCGACTGGTAATAGCGCGATGACAGAAGACGCGTTGTTATACGGAACAGTGACCTATGGTAATGTGGACGTCAGCCATATAGGTCAAATAAGAGGTCAGTATGAGTAGATTTACTGGTGGGCATGGTATAAGAGTTAGCGACAAACATCGGATGGTCAGCACAAGGCGGTTAGCGTAAAATCGAGAAGGCCATTGAATGGCAGTTGTCCCAGACTGTAAGTGCGATACGATCTAGCATAGCGTTCTGTAGCGCGTTACAGGTACAGAAGTGAGTCGTCGGAGCTTGAGCGCTTGATTGGGGAGCTCGCGGCGAAGAATAGAAATGAAATATGCTATAGCGAAGCAGCGTGGCATGGATCTAAAAGAACCGAAACAGGCAGGGTTATGGGTAGACAAGCGGCGCTACTGACATTATAACGATCCACAGGACACACAGGCGCTCGTGGAGATGCGTCCCTCAGGTTCATCCAGTGCTGCTGACTGCCTATCCCTAGGTCCAGACCAATGCGACATGTGAGTACAGCTTAATGCTAGTAGTGAAACACATATAACTCACATGTGAGAGGAAGGCCGAAACTATTCAATGAGATGCACGGCCACACCAAAGAGGTGAATGGAGTCGCATTCTTCAATGATGGTCATTGGGTCGTTACTGGCTCATTGGATTCAACTGTGCGAATCTGGGATATCCAGAAGGGAGCATTGGTAGGAAAGCCATTCGAGGGACATCAGGGCCGCGTACGCTCAGTCGCTGTATCCCCTGACGACAGACAGGTCGCCAGTGGAGGACGGGATAAAGTCATCATCATCTGGGATGTTGAAAGCCATCGGAAGGTGGTCAAGTTGAAGAAGCATACAGACGTGGTTAGGTCGGTGTGCTTCTCTCCCCAGGATGGCAAGAGAGTCGCAAGCGGGTCGGATGATAGAACTGCTATTGTATGGGATGCGAAGACTGGCGCTGCCCTTGCAACCTTTGAGGGTCATCCTAGTGGGGTGCTGAGTGTAGCATTCAGCCCAGATGCGTTGAATTTAGCCTGTGGATCATGGGACAAGATCCTGGTTTGGCGCGTCGATAACGCTGAGCTTATTCACAAGATCAACGGTCACCAAAGTCTCGTTCGAAGTGTCGCGTGGTCGCCAGATGGCCAGCAACTTGTCTCCGCATCGAAGGACAAAACAGTCAAGTCATGGGACTCGTCCTCTGGACTGCAAATCGGAGAACCTTACACGGGTCATATTGGCCGTATAAACTCACATGCCATCTCTTCTGATGGCTCCTTCATTGCCACTGCTGCCTCCGAATTGAACGACAAGACTGTGCGGTTGTGGAGCACAAAAACTCACCAGCAGATAGGTCAGGCACTAGAGCATCCTAGCTGGGTTTACTGCGTGGCGATTTCTCCCGATGGAGCGCTGCTTGCAAGTAGCGGTCAGGATGGGGTGGTATACCTGTGGTCTATCGAGGAGACGCTCAAGCGATACGATGAGCAGGAGAGGCAGAAGGAGAAATCAGAGGTAGAACAACCAACCCATATCCAAGCGGTTAGTGTAAGAGTTTATTCCCTACTCTCTTGCGTAGCACCTCACTCCACCAGAAGGTTCGGGATCCTCCTTTAGACGTAAGTCCTTCTTTTCATCGCAGATGTGTGTCTGCTCACAATTCCATGCAGGTGCCCTATAAATTCACGTTACCACCTTTGCAGTTTGGCCCTGACTTAGGCGATGTCAGCAGTTTTCCCATTCATTTCTCCTCACTCAAACTCTTCTCCACAGCTGCCTGCAACCTTCAAATCCAACCGAACGCAGTCTGAGACCGAAGGGGACAGAGTGGGCGATGAAATTAAGGACAACAATGAGGAATTTTTTGATGTGAGCCCTATCTCGGCTTGTCAGTGTGCAAAACCCTCTGATAATGTCTGCTCTATAGGCGCCTACGTCACCTACGACCTGCTGATTAGTAAGTCTTATTTCGGCTCTTGTAATTGTCTGCGTTTGTGCCAACCAATCACTGACCGCTTCGTCGTTCAGCGTTAAGTAGCATTGGCAATTGAACGTAGAACGTAGAACTATAGTGCTTATAGTACATTTCGTCCCCTCTTTCGCGGTGTTATAGTACACAACAAGTTGACTTTCATCTGTCCCAGAGTCATGATGATCTACAAGTGTAAGGAGATGCCGCCGGAGCCAATTCGATTGACCGTCGACCTGAGTAGCTATCCCTACCAGGCTGGGTGGCATTGAAGGTTTGCTTTCTCTTTCTCACCTCTCGCTTTTGTCCCGGAACCATGATACCATCATCCAAGTGGCCATGCAGTCTAACGGGACATGGGATGCCACTCGGTGAGAGACCTTTCCAAAGATGCGAGTCTTCTTTCAACAACCCCTACTCCGCTCTGTCAGCTGGTTGGGATCAAAACAAGATATATGTCGATCATGAAAAGAACAGGTAGACTTCAAGACTGATCAGCAAGCTTGTAGTGAGCAGAGGGTTGTTTATTGCGTTATTGATTATATGCATAATACCAATAGAGCGTGGTGATCCGACTCTCCTCAGATACGGTTCCTGTCTGACATGAGATGTACAGCCACTTACGTAGCTGTAGATTCGTGTGTTCACTGTATCACCAACAAAAAGCCATAATTCCACACTGAACTGTACTTACTAGTGAAATAGATTCGTTCTATGATTATCCTGCAGCGTAGGGTGTGTGGGTCCTTGTTTTCAACACCGTCTGTATACATGCCTCCCAACCGGGCGACCACTCTGTATCAAACACTGGAATAAAAACCATCGATACCGCAGTGGCGTCACCTGGAAGCATGTCGAAAATGACTAGACATTCTTCTAGGTGTCATTGTCGCAGGTCGTTTTGTCCAGGTTCTCATCTCGTTGAATCCCTGTTCCTGTGTCAATGCTGTTAACTGTTTTGAAATCGGACCTGTGAAGCACTACCCACTAGACATTTCGCATGCTCCTTCGTGGTATTACCGCACACCACAAGTTTACTTTCAGCCATCCCTGAAGCACATCGATCTCAGGACATGCGAGGGTAATGTCGGCCGAACCAACTCGACACGTGTATGAAAATTCTCTATGCTGATCCCAGAGATATCTTAATAAGTGGAACAACCATTGAGACGAAAGCAGGAATCGCAACTGCAATTCACACCCATGACACACATTCCTTGTAACCTTCATCCTTCCGTGTCCTAAGTAATGGCCCAGGTTCACCGAGGAATTTCTACCTCTGATCTGGTTATGAGATATTGATAAGTCAAGTATGGTGCAGATGCTGGAGAGTCACGGTAATGTCGACCTCGGTCACACGCGTCGAATAAGAGGTGGTTGCCGGTGGATATAGTACAAGGCTTATCAATTTAGGATTGGGTGATCACCGTCTTAGCTATGCCAAAGAGCGTGCCTTACGAATGGTCGTGCAAGACGGGTGCGAAATCGAGAAGCGGGCGTGGTTGAGCGCAAGGTGTGCTTTCCGATACGGTCTAGTATTCGCGTACTGCAGTGCGTTCGTTGCACAAAGCTATCATCGGTGCTCAAACGCTTCTCCGGGAACTCGTGACGAAGAATAGGAATAAAAATCCACGCTGAAGCAGCGTGGTAACAGAGCTAAAACAAAGAAAACGAAACAGGCACAATGAGCAGGGTACCATGGGAAGACAGGTAGCGCTACTGACATATATAACGATCCATCAGTGTAAAGCATCGCTCTCAAGGGGTGTCCATCGTTGCTACTGACCGAAGCCTGTCTGTGTCTCGACCAACGTGAACATGTGAGTAGTACATGATATAGCAAGATACCCGTAGCTCACTTGTAAGATGAAGGTCGAGACCATTCCAGAAGATACGACGAGGCCATACCACATCGGTGCAATCAGTCGCATTCTTCAATGACAATCGTCGGGTTGTCACTTCTTCAAAAGATGCGCGAATATGGGACGTGCAAAAGGGAACATTAATAGGAGAGACATTCAAGGGTCACCGGGGCACCGTATTCTCAGTTGCCGTATCCCCAGACGACAGTAGAATTGCTACCGGTGGAGTGGATCACACCAGCATCATCTGGGATGTCGAAAGCAATGAGAAAGTACTCGGTCCACTGGTGAAGCATACAGGCGCTGTGAACTCGGTATGCTTCTCCCCCGATGGGAAGAGACTCGCCAGCGGCTCGAATGACCGTACTGTTGTTGTATGGGATGCGGTGACTGGCGCTATCGTCGCAACACTCGTGGGCCACCGTAATTGGGTGTTGAGTGTGGCATTCAGCCCAGATGGCTTGAAATTAGCTTCCGGATCATCAGACCATACCATCCGGGTTTGGGACACCAATAACGCCGAGCTTCTTCTCGATATCAACGCTCACGAACATTGGATTAGAAGTGTTGTGTGGTCTCCAGACGGTCAGCAACTTGTCTCCGCATCAGACGACAAAACAGCCAAGTTCTGGGATGCATCTACTGGACACAAGATCGGTCAACCTTGCACCGGTCACACTGACGTGATCGACTCACTCACCATTTCTTCCGATGGCTCCTTCATTGCCTCTGCCTCTCGTGACGGCTCTGTGCGACTGTGGAGTACAAAGACCTACCAGCAGATAGTGCAGCCGCTTGAATTCTCCCATAGCGTGTGTTGCGTTGCAATTTCTCCCAATGGAGAACTGCTTGCACATGAACTCGGAGTGCTGCAGCCGACAATTTACATTTGGTCTATCAAGGATATGCTTCAGGAAGATCTCTCCTGGAGTAATGCTCCAAGACATCACAGAATCAATCACCAAGGTAGGAGACTATCCCGTTGCCCGTGGCGGGTTTGGGGAGGTAT
>LVVM01000645.1:3612-18307 GCA_001882365.1 Rhizopogon vesiculosus
GAAAGTCGTTGCCATGCTCGGTGCTTCAGATATCGACGAGCGGCTCGAGGTCCATATTGTTGATGGCATTATCTTCCTTCCAGGGGCAGACTACGGAGAATCAAGTCATCCTCGATAGTTTCGGCACGGTCATCAACGCTCTTGGCATTTGCGTCACGCCATACCTCACGCAGATCGTCTCTCCCATTCTCTGGCGGCTCAGCAACAAGAGCGCATGTGCTTCAAGCTGCTGGATTTGTTGAAGGCACACAAGAAAAGTATTCGACGTATTGCTGTCAACTCCTTTGGATATATCGCAAAGACCTTGGGTCCTCAAGATGTTCTTTCTGTTCTCCTTACCAATTTGCGGGTGAAAGAACATCAAAGTCGTGTTTGTAGCACGGTCGCCACCGCCATCGTCGCGGAGACTTGCGGTTCCTTCACGTGTATCCCTACCATTCTGAATGAATACCGGACCGCCAAGCTTAATGTACGCACCGGCTGCCTAAAGGCCCTCACATTCGTCTTCGAATATATTGGCCCCCAGTCGGCGTATTACTGTTACTCGGTGGTTACCTGCCCGAAGATGCTCTAACAGATCGTGATCTTGTTCACCGTCATACTGCTAGCGTCATCGTAAAGCACATCGCTCTTGTCGCAGGCATGGGTTGTGAAGACTCTGATGCACCTGATGAATCTTGTCTGGCCGAACTGCTTCGAAACGTCCCCAGATGTCATCGACGCTGTTATGGATGCGATCGAGGCAATGCACGTGTGTTTTGGCCCTGGTCTCCTCTTGAGCTATGTTCTTCAAGGCTTATTCCACCCGGCACGCAAAGTCCACGAGGTGCGTTGTTTCCAGCCATATATCTGCATCGAGGATTCTGATTTACCAGTCATCGCTAGACAAGAAATGTGACACTCGCTTCGGACAATCTTCCTCGAAACTCACGACCTAATTTTATCGTTAGCCACTAGGTTGGGTCACGTAGCACCAGGTGCAATTCCAAAATGTATGCCTTCGAGTCATGACATATCAGCGTAATAGTTGGTCGTGACGCAATGTCAACATCGGTGACAAACTCGCGGCTGTGGGGCCTACCACCATGCACTATAAGTTCGTGCGCTGCATGCCAGGTGAGTATAGCCTCAGGACCCAAGATTATTTCCTGATACGCGACTGGTTGTCGTCTTTGCGGTTACTCCTCACATAGACAGTAATCGCACATTGATATGTCCAGTTGACCAGTTGACACATAATGTATCTTGGCAGCTGTCCGAACATCTTACATTGTGGGAAGTGAGTTCAACAAACATGGATTGTTGGATTCAATACCCAAGGTCAAGCAATCGGAAAACGAAGAAAATAGTAAGGGCACTGACAAACAATTCGTCTTTACACAATGAGGAAACCACTTTAACCAATCACTTTTACTGAACCTCCGAGCGCACTTCATGCAGAACTTTGTGAGTTGGACCAGCGTACAGCAAGGCAGGGAAAGACATACCAGGGCAAACAAGAGCTTGACCTGCCTCGATGTAAATAGACTGCCGAATTGGAAGCTGAAAGGAGGCTTCCTCTCCCGATGGAGATATCATGAGTAACCTTGTGCCTTCTCTTTGTATGTACTTCTCCTGTCCCGGAATAATTTGCTCGGGTCTTAAACCATGACCAGCTTCCATCGACTTGATTTCCATGCCAATTCTGGGAGGTGGCATTCCAGGTGGCAAGGGAGTAGCCAGCCCTCCAAAGCCAAAAGATGAAAAAGTGCCTTCTGTTTCGAAGATCTTCCAGTCCGGAGGAAGGTTAACGGGATAAGATGTAAGAGGATCGACAAAATCAAAGTGATAGCTTCTCATAAATTCGAGATCAGCACCCCAAATTCGGACAGAGTAGTCATGGAACAAGCGGTGAATTTGGACGTCATCGCTGGTTGAACCGGGCACTGGTTTGATCTGAGGGACTTTGAGTATATATTCAAGCTGATGGAAAGAAAAAAACACATACGCCGATAAAATATGAGTTATGGCACATTTGATCACAGATATCTCGCCGAAAGGCTTCACTATTAGCAACCTCAGATCCGTGGACCAAGGTAAAAAAGGATATGCTCTCAGGAGTGAACCATACAGCAGACATGTCGAATTCCTGACCATCGTCCGTGCGTAGCATGTAAGTGTCACGATCTACAACTGCATGTGGCATCGTGCAAGAGGGTAACTGGGGTGAGTTTTCGAGATCAAGGATAAGTTTGAGTGACTCCTCAGTGAGTCAGTGACTCAGAGAACAGGGGCGGCCCTGAAGAGTGAACCCAACCTATTTCCCCTATCCACCTTCTCTCCCCTTGACGACTCAGATCCGTGAGTCCAATTTGATTAATTGAAGTCCATCAGCAAACTAGGGGTGGCATAGACAGCCCTGGACAGAGGACATTCCCGTGCCAACGAAACCGCTCTCGACTACTGATGAAACCACTCTTGCACCTCCGAACTTCGAAGGCCAAGAAAGGGGGCAAGAAAACTGCCTGAACTACGATTGATGCCCTCAAAGAACGTCTGGTAGAAGGAAAGCCAGCGGCCACTCGCAACACGTCTCCTTTTTTATTCTCACTTTACTGTTAATGTATATTCTTGATACCAGTACTTATATTTCAATGAAGTGCCTCGTACGGCCTTCTAATGTCTACCACACCTAGGGTTTCCCCGCGAGGCATCGTAGGCCTTCCGATATTCGCGAGGTCTGGTGGGATCAGGTTTAGGCACTTTTGCTATGCGACCAACACTTGACAGTTGACAAATACGCACAAATAATAACCAAAACCTGAGTCGTTATGCCAAATCATGCAACCCAAGTTCAACGTAAGGATGACAGAATATACGCTACCTCTCAACAAGACTCGACTTCTATTCTTAGAGGCCCAACCTCACGAGAACGATGCCGCTGCACCACCAAATCTGAGTAATTCAATTCTGAATCCTATTGGGACAGTCGTACAGGTCACCCTCAAAAGCAGGAGCGCAAGGTAAACACATAACAGCGGAGTTAGGTTCGTGTTTGCTCTTAGAGTCTTGACATGTTTTCCTCCAGTCCTTCCAAGAAAGAACTCGCCATGTTTGCTATAGAGAAACAAGATATCACGGTAAGCGTGCGCAGAACGCGACACATACTGGCAGGCTCGGAGTGTCTCACGCAATCATTCACTGGGCGTTTTGACAGACGGCTATCGAGACACTAATGCTTATGCATCTTAACGGCTCCGACAAGCTTCCAAAGCACGTTGTCATTCGGGATCGGCTGCTGGGATACACCCTTGTTGGCGGTAAGGAGTTACATTTCTGTACATCGATCCACCCCACTACAAAATCCTTCGAAAACTGACTATCACGCTAACTTCATTGTAATGGTGATTTCCAGAGCGCAAGAAATGGACTTACGGGCAACGGAAACAGTTCTACTGGGGCGGGCATCCGTTAAGGAGCGGTGAAGATAAATGGGTATTCTATTTTGAGACCGTGAAACCACAGGTTAACGAAGCAGCCTAATATATGTCTATCGAACACTCCTCCCAGCAAGCGCATATATGCCATTGTTGATTCTGGTTATACAAACTATGTTCCCCCATATTTACGTGTGGGTCAAGTGTTACAAAGCACATGACATGTGTGCGTAGCAAGGCGCGATTTTCCCTCATCCATCTGCATCAAAGTCCGTGTACATGCATGACGAACTATCGGGAGGCATTGTCTTGTAATGGTATATCCTGGATGAGAAACAGCTAAACACAAGCTATCCCATACATGTTCAAAGCTTAGCAAATTGAGAATTCGCTCACATCTTTGCCTATATTCTGTCGGTGCATTTCAGTCGTAGCCCATATTATTACCAGTATCCATGGAGTTGAGCACTCGTCGAGGGGTGAAACTGACACCGCTTGTCGGCTACTTGGCTAGGAACCGTCGACCCTCCTTGTCAAGTGTCAATTAATAATCCATGATCCTCGAAGCGGTGGTATTGATCCGTATTGATGCGCCAAGATATCGAGATCGTTTTTGCGCTTCACTTCGAACATAATGCTTGTGGCTCTGACGGTATGTATAACTTTTGATAACGCTTGCCCCCGCAGTTTGTCGCAATCAAGATTCATCATCTATTTACTCTTGGGGACCAGGACAAGAACTAGTAATGTGCTCATTGGTAGGACTTTTCAGACACTCTTCACACTCTGGAGAAAAACAGAAACAATTTTCATATCACACTGTGATCTATATTAACATAACCGTGACTGCACTGGCAGCGCGGCGAACATAGTAGAAAAAAATAGTTACACCACTCGCCAGCGAAAAACCTCATCCTGCTAGATGTAGAATCTAATAACAACGCGCTAACATTTCGTTAAGGAAATATAGTGGGGAGTGTAATACCAAATGAATCGAAGGATGTCGTTGCGGACTCTAGGCCAGCACTTAGACATTTGAAGGGGCTGCAATAAGAAGAGGAAGACGAATGAACGAGAAGGTGGTCTGTTGCGTCCAGAAGAGCGAGAGGGCGCCGTAGTATGCACCAAATGAGGCGATGATACCCAGGGCACCACCTGCGGTTGCAAAGTGCGGGTTGCCTACGTATTGGATGTGAGAATTATAATACAATATCACAAGGGTCAAAACGCACCAGTGAAAGAGTTGATGGAAAGACAAGTGAGTGCACAGACGGTGAATCCGAGCGTCGCAATGATAGGAAGTGTTGTGCGGAGTGCACCAAGCCTATATAAATTATTAGGGCGGTGTGCATGCAATATACTTAGACTCACAGGAAGACAAAGGTAATCAAGTCCCAGATGGCGAGGTAGATTCCAATGGCATTGTAGAATTCTTGTCCAATAACCCCATCAACGGTGTATGCAGCCCTAAGATGTGTGTTAGTGAGTCCAATATTGATACTAGCAAAGGAACATACGCTAGGCCGATCTGAGGCAAGTAGAGAGCACCGTATGACAAGTTGAAACCTCCGTAGGTAGTAAACACCGTTGCACTGAAAGTGTTACTGTGATTTTTTTAGTGATAGCTCCCTCCACAAAAGCTCGGAAACATACCCGAGGTACATCTCCCACATGCCGACAAGCGTCTGAGAGATACCACCGTAGCTGGAAGTGACTGCATCAACATCACGTTCGTTTGTGGACACTGAAAACTCACAAGGTGGCAAAAACCATAACCAAACTGGGTGAGCCGACGCTCTTTGACGCGAGCGTCAGTATCGACGAGCACAGGAAGACAGTACCGTAGGCCATCATTCCCAGAGGTGCCTGGAGGCCAATTAATAAATGCTGTATCAATAAAGCAGGAAAACGTACTGGGTTACCAAACGTCCTCTGTAATGGCTGCATCTGTGTTGGAGGTGGAGGGGAGTCCATGGCAACGGTCTGGACGTAGTAGTTGTCCTTGGAACCCTCCTTCTCTGTAATGGAATTTGAAGACATTGACAATTGACGAGTGTCGACTTGTGGTTATGCTTCTGACGAGAGGGGCGGGGACAAACTCAGCTGTAGGCTTCTTCAGCTCTTTATACCGGGATTCACATATCTCCATCACATATGGCGTACGGTGTCAATTGCACCGTTGTAGTGGATGGGATTCATCCCATACACAGGAGCCAGGGAGTGAACCCTGTTACTGTAGAATTCGAAGGCGGGTGACCATACATTTCAGGTACAATGACCCAAGGGGCGCAGTGCTCAATTCCCACCCAAGATCCAACTACTCCCGGCTATCTCGCCGCTCGCACAGAGTTCTGTGGAAGCACTGTAAAGTCATCCCGAGATATATTGCTTCTTTTTTTTTCCTGTGTTGCAGGCATTTTGTCTAGGTAATAGAGTGTTGGTGGCTTGGCGACTTACATGAGACGAAGAAGCTGTTTCAGAGCTCTATGAATTACTAGTCGCAATGTTTGAACTGTGCACGGTTACTAATTGTTTCTGCATCGGGCGTCATCGATTATGATCGATGGATATGAGATGCCCACGACGTCCCGGGCGATAACGGTGTTGCCTGGGTCTTGAACCCAGTGCTGTGTCTGCAGTAGTTTGTAGCCGGGTCACGGTGCACATTCGGAGTACCAAGCTTCAAGTCAACAGTAAATTTGGTCAGTTCAAATTAGGTGTTCATTAATTTCCCATTCAAGCAGTCTCCGAGTCAAACACGCCAATCAACAGGTACACATGGCAGCAGTAGCACTAAACATGGTCCATACAAGTCCACACCTATAGTCTTCCCACTCCCATCGCCCATTATTCATCTTTCATTTAGCTATCACAGACGTTTGGTTTGGTCGTTTAGTGTCATTTGGCCTTGACTTTCCAAGATAGTACGTTGTGGGCATTCTCCACCCGGTGATAAAAACACAGTTATGGAAAATGATTCCTCAAGGAACTCTGCAACACGCTCTCGTTCACTTGGTGGGTATTTTTTATGTGCTGCAAACCTTGTGTATGGGACGAGCTATCTTTAGATCAACGTTGGTCCTCGGTGTTTAGGTGTCTTATTTCAGGAGTAGTTCACACCGAGACGCACATGCTAGACAATGACTCGGGAAATCGCAGGTAGCAACCTCAACATGCCACTGGCAGGGCGCAGGAAGCTACATATGCAAACTCATTCGTCCTCATCGCACATCCATTATCGCCCAAATGGTGTATACACAGTTGGACTTAACGATCTCTCGTCCTGGCTTCCAAGTCTGATATACGTGTGTATTACCGCTTCTGTATACCTTCGGGTTTTCAGACGTAGACGCTTAAAGCGCTAATCGATCTTACAACGGCAGCTGTTAGGTACGTGCGAAGTCCTCGGACCCGTGCTTATTTATAAGAGATGCTTCGAAGTTGCACATCAGACAGGAATCATGCCCTATATTTGATTATCTGGCTACCTACGCTATCTGACAACTTAGCAGACAGCAAATATCAACGAAGCACCATTGCAACCGGACGGAACAAGGACCATGGAGTGAGCAGGGTTCATACGATAACCACCAACGTACCAGCCAGTGATCAACACCGGGACAATTGGAACCAGCCGAATAATTACAGGGTGGAATCAGCATGGTTTTCAAAAAATTTCTTCGTGGTTGATCGGCGACCGATTCGGTTGCATTGAGTATGCGGACACTGGAAATGCCCTTGTGCACACAATGCTTATAGCCCACCCAGCACTTGGGCAACACAAAAGTTAACAAGATCCCCCCTCTCATGGCAAAACAAAGTGTCAGTTTCGGTCCACAAACATCGTTGTATTTTGAAAACGAACCCCCGTCGTACCTGACTCATATCCAGACACTTCTGATTTACTTGATGCTTATCTGACAGCCGTGACAGAAGATAAGTAATGCAGATGTCTAGAGTCTGTCATCGATATCTACATAGCCCCGTAGAGGGAAACTTTCAACAGATACGGTGCTGGGGTGGCGCCTGGCACTCACGCCAGGAATCGACATAGTCACCTGGTTGAATAAATCAACAAGTCTTTCAGCATCATAAGACTAACTGGAGCTAAGGTTAAGGGCTTACCGTCATTTTCAGAAAAACTGGTGGCGTGACGACAGTAAATAGAGTTTAATAGACGCCTCTGAGTTTCACCCAGAAATTGTCGCGTTTTTTTTTCTAAAAAAAACTGTGGAGAAAACGTGCGCACGGCTACTCACCAGTTTTTAATTCCTCTCGGAGAGGAACGGGCCACCGCCAAATCCTTCTGAAAAGCATGATTTGGTGCGATTGGCAAACTCTGCTGACTGAATAACTTTCTCTTATGTATGATATGCATGATCTGGAATTGAGAAGTTTGCTGTGAACTAGAGGCAACTGAGGACGCTTACATAAGTGATTCCTTCAATTCAACGTCAACTTCAACTTCAACTTCCGCGGCATTGTCACTGAACGTCAAGTTGAATTTGACCTTCAGTTGAGTGTTGGTTTGCTTACACCAAGCAAGTTCTTTCAATGGCTTCACTCCTCAGGTTGTACAAGTCGGTGGTTGCAAATCCACTGTATAGTTTTGCTTGCTCAAGTATTCCAGTGCAGCTCTCATACGAAGACCCGTGTTGGCACAGTCCGCTACTGCTGCTGTCTTATTCGGTGCAGGGGATGTGATTGCTCAGCAAGCTATTGAGCGTCAGGGGAAGAATCATGATGTGAGTACCTGGTGCTAGACCGGAATAACTGGTATTGATCGTATCGATCGTCTGCAGTTCATGCGTACTGCACGCCTCACCTTTTATGGAGGTATGAGCTGTCCTGGTGATCTTGAAGTGTTCTTCGTGCTTAATTTTATCAGGAGCGCTCTTTGGACCAGCCCTAACAAAATGGTATCAACTTCTCAACCGTATTAAGTTCTCCAGTCCCACGAAGGCTGTCATATATCGCGTATGGGACGCCACATCTCCTTCAACCTTCATGAGGGAATGATTTTCTTTCGACAGGTTTGGCTCGACCAGGCGATCTTAACCCCCGGTTCGTTGACGATGGCTGGGAAGATATGTTCGTGTTTCTCACTCCCTCCTTAGTGGCTGTGGGATTCTTTTTCGGCACAATGAGTATCCTGGAAGGACAGGGTATTTCTGGTGCACGGGACCGCATTAGTACTGTAAGCTTAACCCCTGCTACAAGCCGAGAGCTGCCTTACATGTCTCACAGGCGTACACGCCGACGCTAATTCGTAACTGGTGAGATCCACCTTTCGGAAACCCTACGTATCGTACTCAAATACATCTAGGGGTGTCTTTATACCCACGCAAATCATCAACTTCGCTATCGTACCGCATCACCTCCGTTTTGTTGTTGTCAGCGTCGTCAGTTTGTTTTGGAGTAAGTTTCACTTCACCTTCAAGAGCATTTCCTTATTCGGTCTATTAGACACATACCTCAGCGCTGTCAATGCCAGTTCGCAGCACCAAGAAGGAATCGAATCAGAGAAGAGTCCAGAGAAATTAGGATGATCGTATCTCCTGACGTGCCTCCCACGCGCATGTATATCAACTAGATCATCAGCACCCTGAAACCACAAGTGCCACTCGCATGCAGACTTATGATCCCATTTCACTGGAGTTGTCTTGAGTCCATGCGCACTGCGCGATATACGACGTAAAGTATCAGGAGCTTACGAGCCCATACGTTAGAAGGGCCATATAACTGAATACCTGACATTGATACATGTGCTATGGGGCGTCTCCAATTCAAAACCAGACGGCGTTGGGTGCAATTCACTCGCGGCACTGAGCGTTGCGCGACCTCAAACTGTATGTGCCACAGGTTCATTTCAAAGACCGGGACCACGTGTATGTAGGGCAAGCCCAGCCCAACCTCAGCCACTAACTTTACCTTATTAAGTTCTGATGCAGGTTCCCCGAAAGGATATACATATATGGGCACTAACTGCTACAGCTATGGGGGACCACATTAGCTTCCGCCCAATGTTCTAGCTAGAAGCTTTGTGTCAGGAACAGCCAGGTGGTCCAGGAACCTCGCTCGACGGTATGAACAGGTGGTGTTCATATTTGAACGTCTGATCCCGAAGGTTACTTCCGCTCTTGTCACTGTCCATTTGGATCCCGATTGACAGGCTGATAATCACACAATACGCTAACAAGAACGTCTTGTTGAACCAGTATAGACGAGTACTCCCAAGGGTGTATGTGCTAACGTGACTCGGAAGAGCGTATTGTGGTTATCGTGACATAGGCGTTCCTTGTTCTTTTCAAAACTAGGGTGCGGAGCCAGTGTATGCCAAGAGCTTGATATGATAGCTATATCAACGGAGTTCCCGAGGATTAGACTTACGTTTTTCTGACATGTCTTCGAGTATTAATATCGACCAATCGATTTATCCGGAGATGTCAACTCAGCACTGTCAGGACCGTATTTGGAACATACCTCTCTCCTGCCCAATACAGGGTGTCGGGTTCCCCTTAATCATGTATTATTGTATGTCGTTCTTGTGTATCCTGGTTACCATAGGTTCGACAGGGAAGGATCATTGGGAGAATCGCTTCAGTCAGTACCAGCAGACTGACGGCATGCTGTAGATGCATATGACGGCACTGTCAAATAAAAATAAAATATGAACTTAAAACAGGGAAGCACTCAGGTGGCGAGGCGCAAGACGTACTTGACAAGGGAAGAGGCTGTCTATATTTTTTTTTTCTAAAAACTGCAAGGCAGAGGTACAATCAGCGGCGAGGGAACAATGACTATTGCCACGACACGTACTTATCCACGGCGTGGTCGCCATGAACTGGTATATATGATATCCTTATGCGAGAGACGAGTCAATTGTGTAAGAATCTTCAACAGTGAGAAGGACGTACGCTGAAAGCTATCGGCACTAGAGCGCCAATACGACGAGCTCAGGGTGATGGTAAGAAAAGTTGACGACTTTGGAACTGTACTGCCGAGGGCTAACCGGAATACCGCCAAAGTGCGCTTACAGCGCCGGGAATGTCTCGAGCAACATTCGCTGTCCCGAGGAGACCCTCAATATCTATTACAGTGAAAGTGAAAGCAGGGAAGTAGCGAGCTTAAGCAGTTCGAGTGGCGAAAAAAAAACAGCAGTGTATCCGAAGAGATACAAATCCGCTTGAAGCAGGAAGGGGTTGCGATTAGCACTGACTCGGAAGAGCTGCATCCAAAGGAGCACGATTTTAATGTCCCTTGTGGGATGACGCTGTTTAGCATGGCGCGCTGGTTCCCTCCCATAGTATACATGGATAATAATACCTAGGTCCACCCAGTTATCCGGTACTTCAAGATCTTCGCCATCACAGTGATTTCGGAGCGGATTTACCAGTGTTTTGGGTTCATAGAAGACGGGCAGCAAGGCGACTTGCATATCGTTTCGGGCCGATACACGCGGGTTGAGTACCACAAGTCCAGATCTCTTCAGGTGAGCGATTCGATCATTCAGAGTCAGTGAATGAGATGGCATACCTTCATATAATCTGAGGCAGAGAATCACATTGCTTGATTCTGATGACTTAATTGATTATTGGATCGCTCGCAATGAGGTGTTCAACGTTGCGAGAAGAAGCTGTGTACTGTGTATGTGGTGATGTACCCATGTTGACTTGCTCACTTCTTAATTTGTCCCTTTGTTTTAGCTTACTGCCTCCCAAGTCCCCGGAGCCGTAATGAAAATCATTGGAACAGGTGTAAATGTATTCTAGAGAATCAATGTTTCTATCTCCTGACGCTCACAGTACTAGATCCAGCGCGATTATGTTTTGGGAGGCCTCTGGAGGCTCGTGCAGTCCTAGTCCTGGTGTGAACGGCTTGACTTGCCGTTGATGACCAGTCAAACAAGTCTTGCAGCGGTTCTCCTACGTTCTGGGACTTTTTAAACTTGCTTTCAAAGGTTCAAATGGTAACGCACCTCGTCTGAGTGTATGCAGGTGCCAAGCTGCTGTACCTTGGTCGACGGTAGCGCCAAACTAGACATCCCATGCAGTCTCATGGCTCAAGTGCCCGTGAATTGTCATGGATGTACCGCCCTCCGTGGATGCCCGACGCCCACCCGAATGCGATGTCCAAAGCTGCGGCTGGGCTGAACAAGGAATAATACTCTCTCCCAAGCCTGACCTTGACTGCAACCAGATCGTACGGACTATCCTTTGAGGTTGTGACCAAGTCAGCAATTCCATGCTCGAAGGTCTCAGGACTGCCAATGCCGCCAACGTGCGAATAATCCCGGAAGGTGTACATGTTTAATTCAACGGGATAAACGGACAAGTCCACCTCTATGACGTAGCGATCGTTGGAGGCCTCTGCAGCATCTCTGGTGGAATGATATAGAGTCTTGATTTCGTCGAGACGTTCATCGAATATCCAAGATTGGATCATCGCAATAACAGGCAAGCTTTTGCGGATCTCGCGTACGTCGCGATTGCCTTAGGTTGGCATGTCAGATACGAATTTAAGAATGCATAAGACAAGAATCTGACCGACAGCAGAGTGCAGCATGCGGCAGTGAATACGGTGGCCCGATTCCCAAGCATCTTTCTGGCAAATTTTCGAGCAATATCGCGTCAATAAGCACCCTGAACAGCGAAACGCCGTGATATCGTCTTCTGAGAACTCGACAGAGCACTAATAGTCAAGGATGTTAGTTGGAGATGCGAAGCGGAGTGTTTTCGACGCACTGTTGGGCTACCGCACTGATATCGGTAGAATGGGACCCCTTCAGGAAGCTCGTAGAAATTGGTGAAGACGCGTGCCGCAGAGTCGACAGCTTGCCATAACTCCCATAATATAGGGTCTTTTGAAGCTCGTACTGCAAGACCGGCCTGATTCACTCTCTGAAGGGCGGGGCCAAGAGAGCGCAACACTTTCGAGAAAACAAAGAACCGGGGAAGCTCTTTGAGTAACTGTATGTCGTGGTCATCCTCAAAGCGCCTGGCATTGTCAACACGTTCTACCGGCGACGTCCCAGTCCGCAGGAGGCATTCGAGTAGACCGTACTGGAGGGCTTGAGATATCACCGAAGCAGCATCATCTGCACAGTTCATTGAATAGCCAATATAGCGATATGCCATGTACAGCACATTGCGTCGCGCCGGCAGCCCAACATCTGGTTCATTATCCGAACCGTTCAGAGCAGGTGTCAGGAGGCGTTCCCAGAGCGCTGCGACTGCATATAGGACAGTACGAATTGAGCCAATCTGAAGGAGTAGTTCTTGACAACCTTCTGCTCCGTCTCCCAAGGACTGCATGAAAAGTATGGCCTGTGCCAAGCCAGTGGCACAAACTGTCATGGACGAGAAGTCGATGTTTTCCCTTGCTCGTACCCGAGGTTCTGGCATATTAGACACCTCTCTAGCCATACGACGGATATATCGGAGGGCTAATGAGGCCATGGGGAAAGTTCCGCCGGCAGCGGATGCGATGATGGATACTGGTAGAGACCCTGGGGTGTCATCCAGGCAAGTAACACTGAGCGAGCACATGTTCGCCCGTATCAATGCGGAAAGATTCTTATCGCCTGGGCGAAGAGGATCAGCGAAGTCATCACTCTTGAGCCCGTCCACGATGACCCAAGCCCGGAAAAAGAATGCTTGAATAGTGGGGTTCGTTCTCATCAACTGTCTGCCAACCTTGGTGAACTGACACAGGGCTGAAAGTGGATGCACGGTAATCCTAAGAGCCTCGTAAGTGCTAACAGAAAGGCCATGCGGGAGTATGGGGGGTCTTTGCGAAGGTGGGAGGAAATTGTTGCTGAAGAACTGCATCCATGGGAACAGCAATTCCCACTTCGACGCCACAGCGTCATGGACAAGGCGTTCTCCGAGAGTGATGTTACTGCCGAGGTTATGACAGATTTGCACGATACCACCCATGGAGAACTTGGCGAGCATGATGACTGGCACAACGTCAGGACTGATTGCGTCGGGAACGGGGTATGCCTCGAGTTGGGCATGAAAGACTGGAAGCAAGAGTGTGGCGTCCCTGAGTTGATTGAGACTGCTGACAACGACGCGGAGGTCTTCGACTGAGCCCTGTAATGCCCCAGAAACTTTACGCTGTTATCAAGAAAACGAGGAATCAGGGATCTCCTGCCTCTAGAAGAGATTCAGAGGCACACCTGTATCAACCGAGGCAGAGTCTTGAGAGCTTCCCTCTCCCGTGCGCTGATTCTGAGTGCCATGATAGAGATCCAGGTCCAATGGTATGTGGTGTCGTATCAGCATTAGTAACAATTGAATTTGTAACAACGACAGAATCTAAGTCTTATATATCAACCAAACTCCGACCGCTGGCGTCCCGTCCTAACCTCCCGTCCAAGACTAGACTACTCAGTCAACAAACCGTTCTGACTTACGAGCGTTGATGTACATGACGTGATATATGATATCGGGTGATAGGCGCGCACATACCCCATCAATCAGGTACTTGCCACTCTTCCTTGCCAGCTCTTGGTAAGATTGAAAACCTCATCTCAACTTCAGCAGGGATCATGTGCAGTGCTCTCTGAAGGGTTACAGCCCGTTGCAACAGCAGACGAATCACATGTGGTCACAACCTCGGAAGGTCATGAACCATGCATTAACTACAACGAGCTACTGGGCGACCTAACGCCTGCATACATTTCTTGCATTCCAGATGGCAAGGAAGCGGTCAGTGGATCTCGGAAAAGGATTGAGAAGGCACGGTTTGATTGTGAGCAGGAAGTACGTGCTACGAATTCGATTCATTGACGCTGGAGACTGTCGAAACCCCCTTCGAAGGGCACACCAAGGATATCTCTAGTCTGGCACTTTCCTTTGACAGTACATTCCTCTCTAGCGCTTCCCATACCGACTGTACCATCAAGCTCTGGGCCTTCGAGTCTCGCCAGCTCCTCGCCTCATTCGATGTTCAGTACCCCGACAACCCTTCTCTTCTCACCAGGCTCTCGTCACACGGAATTCGAACCCAAAATCTACATATGTAACATTCTACCTGACATCCTTGATAGCGTATCCCAGCCCGTACAAGAAGCACTCGGTGTATGTATTTGTCTGTTTACCTTCTTGTACTATACTAATATAATCTCATAGACCAATGCACCTAAAAAACCGTACATTCGTGATTCACTCGGCATGTGACCTAGTTCTTTCATTCATCTACAACACTCAACACTTATCCTTTACCCTCATTGCAGTCTGACGCAACTCGTCCTCCTGCTACGCCCCCCCCCC
>LVVM01000657.1:0-18143 GCA_001882365.1 Rhizopogon vesiculosus
ACATCTAGTCACATCTACCAGAACGAAAATACAGATTTGGCATATATGGTCACAACCAGTTTTCACTGAACTTCAGCAACGCCTGGCGGTCCAAAATTGAGGAACCAGCCTGCTACCATATCGTTTCAGGCTAGCTCTTCGATTTTGGGGTGCGACGAACGTGTGACAAAATGGTGCAAAAAAAAAGACGGCGCGACATGGAAGATAGTGCGAGATGGCACTGGGAGGATGCGGCAGAGGAGAGAGTGTGGGAGAGTGTGATACATTGAGAGCAGCTGGGCTATGCAATAGGCTGTGAGTCTGTCACCTCAGGCAGCACTTTGCGGTATCGATAAACCCTTATATAGACATAACAATGTAAAACAATGTCTATAATCAGATAAAATGTGGCACTACAGATCCACAGTCTTATATTGGTATATAGAATTTCTACCTGCATCATGACCACTCGAATCAGTCTGGACTCTGCCCGTGTAACATGGCAGAACTGAATTCTCCATCCACTTCAGAACCAACCCGTGCTCGCGGCGGAGGTCGTGGAAAGTCCCGGGGCGGGCTAGGCAAGTACCTCCGTGCACGAGGCCGCGGTCGAGGTGGCCGTCCAGCGGAATTCCACAAGCGCCTAGTGCTAGAAGATGAAGAGCTGATCGATCTCGACCCTGATTCGGAAGAGGCGAAAGAGTTGCAGAAGAAATATCAGCGAAGACAACTTGCATCGAACGCTGATCGTTATGTGGAGCCAGAGCCTGAGTTAGGTTCTGATGGTGAGTTCTTCGGAAGACGTGTTGGGCGTGATTTTTGAGATGTTCCATAGGAGAAGAGATCCGCGAGCCGGAGGTCGATCTTTCATCATTCCTTGCGAAACAGCGGTTATCGGACGTCTCGGAGGTGACTGCGGGAGTCCCTCAAGTTGACGACGACGATGTCGACCATGAACTCGCACATATTTCGTCTCATCGTAACCCACCTTCGACATCTCAGAAGGGGCGCGTACAAACGATTGAATGGGATGCAGAACTCGAGGAAATGAGTCGCGAAAAAGCCGCCGCCGATGCCAGCCGAGGTGAGTTGCCTACGAATGATCGTTCGTCCGTAGAAGATTGATCTTGGTTGATAGATCTAAAGGCGCGATTCCGTGCAAAGTCGGAGAAGCTCAGAGCAAAGCCTCTATCTGGCCGTGATAGAAAACAAGGTGGACTCTTCTTCTCATTAGTGCAGATCATCCCGCTAAGACCGCTCCACGCACCGGTCTGGTCTAGGTGACAACTATGTGGAGGCGCCTGCTCTTCCTACGGATGCACCGAAGAAAGAACCCAAAGTGGAGATGGAAGATTTCCTTGACGAGTTACTTGGCTGATGATTTCACTTGTTTGTCGCACCAGCGTTGGAGGTCGCATGACCCTTGATCGGGGAGTCTGCATCCAGGCGCATTCGCCTAATCCCGCTGGGTCGGTTCCTGGCGTTGTGCTTTATTGACCCCAGTTCATGTTTTGTCAACTAGCGCATCTCTTCCCATAATATCTCGGTGCAAGGAGCAGGGGATATCAGAGTTTTGTTGTTGCCGCTGTTCTTTATCGTACTCACACTCGGTAACGTGTATATACTAATCACTATACATCATCGTTGTCGACCGGGGGAACTGGGCCTGCACAAAGTGGGTGGATAACATCTAATTTCATGTATGAATAGAGTGTGGTAGTCACTACAGGACTGATAATCAGATAGCTGTTAATATCACAAAATCACCGAAAAATCAAAGGAATGAAACAAGAATATAGTACGTCACAAGCGACGGTGAAATATAATGAGTAATACAGCTGTGAGATAATTTGGAACCAAGGTATTAAGCCCTTGTACATATATAATGGACGTGTCGTGAAGAAAGAATACAAGAAAGGAGCGACCGCTCATGAAGATTCAGTGGTGTGGGTTTGCAGCACTTCAACACCGACGACCGAGGTCAGTGAACGCATGGAACTGGACCTGTCCTCATCAGGGTACAAATTGGCTGGCGTGAAGGGACGGTGGTACGCAGGGACAATATGATGTTCTACGCGGCGCTCTCGATGAGCCTCAGATAGCGTTTCGAAGTCGACATCAACTGCACGTGCCTCGATGTCGGATGGAGGATAATTTGACGTCGTAGGTGAGAGGTCTCCGGAAATTTCTTCTTTAGAGTATGGAGGCAGCGATGGCGACAACTCAGCGTTCTTCTCGACATCTCGGTCGATGTCGCAGCTCTTGATGTCGAGGATAGAGTCAAATGATGACCGGCGCTTGATCCGAGGAGGGGCAGGGGTGATATGAACTGGCAACGAACCGAGGGAGACATTTCCGGCAGACCTGATAGCACCTTTCCATCTATACATATGTTAGAAGAGTCCGCGATCGAAAAATGTGATGGGCACCAACCTGGAAGCATTCGACCCCGATGTCTGCGTTGCGCTGAGATTATAACCGAAGCGCTCCGAAATCCATAGGAAGGCCAGTCGATAATGCTTTCGCGCTTCGTTGGCGAAGCCAAAGAGAGCAAAGAACATTAAGGCGCATGCCGGGAAGAGCCACTGGGTCATGTCAATAGATTGTTTGTAGATTGGATTGCTGGCCCACTCAGCAGCGGGAATGAGGCCGACGTATGAGAAGCCGTAATGGGTGTCAGAAAGAGAAACCCATTTTTCAAGAGGTACACTGGTGCCGGAAATGTAGACACTGTAGATGCTAATTGGCACTGTGCAAGCCATTTCGATGACGGATAGCATCATCAAACGGAGGTAACGGTTAACGTTTATTGAAGAATTATTTGATGATATGAGCGAGTTAAACTCGAGACGGCGCTTATAAAAGGCGCTAAGAGTCAAGCCTAAAGAAATGTGAGCTCAATCAATTAACACACAAAACGAACGAACCTGAGTAAACGAAGGAAATGCAACCAAGTAATGAAGGCCACATATAGACGAGGAAATAAGCTGGTATCACGTTGTAAGTCGCTGGCCAGCAGCCGACATCCTCAAGAATGTCGAAACGGTGTCCTTGAACAATATAGTCTGTACAGTGTAATCAGTATATGTCGGCAGGCTTGCTTATATAGAAGACACGTACGAAGCGCCATGACTATGACAGGAATTCCAATCGAGATGCAAAAATCAACGATGACAGCGCGACGTTTCTGTGCGCTGCTTAGTACAACGTCATTATAGAACGGAATTGACGTACATCTTCACGCGTAACCGACACGGTTTTGATGACAGCTATCTTATACAAACGGCGACTAATACACATCGCAGAGGCGGGAATACCAATACTGGCTCCAATGAGGAGTTTTGTTGCTGCACTTCCATCAGCAAGTGCGACATGAGAAAAGAAACCATTACTCACAGACATCACACCATACAGGTGCAACATTCAACGCGTTGTTGCGCCAGACGATAGAGTTGATGAATTGGATGAGACATGAAATACCTGTCCAGAGCATGTAGACGCAAGTGGCTGCATTCCATGCTTGCAGATGCCATGGGAGAGGGATGAGAACGAGGAAGAAGCCCAAGAAGGAGAAAACGGTGAGGAGAGGATACGTTGGATTCACACTGTAGCTCATGGCGACTTTACCGTCAACGGCGACGGAGGCAGATATTGCACTTGAAAAGAAACAAACGAATGGATTTTGGTCTCATCTTTATTATCTGACTGTTGGAAGAACAATAATAGGCGGAGTTGGTCTGCCTGCCTTTGTTCAATTGTTACGAAACATCAATTGTCACATCACATGCCGGTGTGACATTATTGCGGTTATTACTTCGCGAGTGGACTCCATTGTCATCAATAAATACAATGGACCGTGCAGAAAAGATTGTCCACACGATACGTGGCTTCATTGTCCCTAGCTGCGGTGGAAATCGTATTATAAATGCTAGATACGTCGTCTTTGTTTTCCATTACTGCGAAGCCCCTTCTCAAATCTTGCGCTACCTTCCGTCGTCACACTGCCGCACAGTCCCGTCATGGACTCTTTCGATACATTTCACACCCTCGAATTTCCTCTAGACGCTCCGCCAGACATAGGCGTTGAGCCAGAATCATCGTCTAGCGTTCCTCTCGACGAGGACTCACAATATTGGCGCCCTGGTACTTTTTGTATCATTTCGTGAGTCTTGCCAAAAACGCCTTCCAGCATGCGCTGAGTACCGTTCCAGGTGATCTTTATTGCATCCCATGCAATGCATGTTTATTTATTTTGTGGCACCTCATTATTCTTTGCCACCCGTAAGTTATGCTCCGAGCATTAATACATTCGACACTGACTTATACAATCCTAGCACCAGTCACTCTTTCAACGCGTCGTTAAACGGCTCATCATGCGTGCGCATTCATCGTGCCACAGCGTATTCTTATCATCGTTGTAGCGATACAACATATCATTATTTCGTGGACTTCGATTTCTTTATCATTGTATTACTAGTTTGGTTGGAAAGAAATCTTATACCGCTTCGGCGCGTTGGTTTTTGGGAACACAGTCATGACTCGTTATCTTGGTGTGAGTCTGACTTATTATGTGTGGCTCATGCCACTGGATCGTTCGAATTTCACTCCTCTGCCCTACATGGCTAAACGGCGCCCACTACACTCGCCTTCACCCTCCTACCGCCTTCCTTGCCCTCTCACCTTCCTGCGATCCTGACGTTATTTTTAGCACCACCGTTTTTCACTTGGTCAACATTAATGTACTGCTGTCCCAAAATTTATATGATTTGCACCACTGTATCGACACCGCATTAAAAATCTAGCTGGTGAGACCTGATCTGGGTCACATTAAGGATACATCCATATATTGTTGGGAAAGAAATGGACAAATATGGTGAGATATAGAAGTACAAGTGGAAGATCGAATATTGCTTGCTAGCAGTGTAAAGTGACGAATGACGGATGCAATACTCGTAAAATAAGAGCATTTCAATATGGAACATAAAACTTTGGAGCATCGCAGATATCATACAACATGCCTGGGCTCAACGACATCAACGTTGGTATAGTGGACAGGAGGGAAAGACGCTTCAGAAGACGTCGTTTCCGAGTCTGCAGCAGAGGCGACCTTTCTCTCGTCCAGAGAATGTTCCCAGGATGATGAAGAAACGGGACGTTTTGGTTCTTTGGTGACATAAACAGGCAGCGAGCCTGCTGAAAGCATCGCGGGTGCACAAGGAGCGCGGTTGAATCTGTGACATATCAGAAAGCTGTATCGGTTTGCTCGAGCTAAGATGCCTACCCATTCGAGCCCATACTCTGTTGTGACTTTGTTGGCGAGAATCCGAATATCCTGGCGACTGACCAGAAAGCTATTCTGTAGTTCTTCCGCGCTTCGGCAGCAAAGCCAAAGAAGGCGAAAAATATGAAGGCGCATATAACCACAAACCACCGCGTGAGCTGGATAGCAAGAACGAGGAGATAATTCCTTGTCCACAAAATAGACGGATATTGTACGACGCGCGAGAAGTCGTAGTGAACATATTCCCAGCTGACCCAGGGCTGTACAGGCTGTGCTGCAGAGTTGAGCCATATCATGAATGACGCGAGGGGAATGGTGCATAATATTTCTGTCATTGCGAGTGCCATGAGACGGAAGTAGCGACTAGCGCTGAGAGACGTGTTGGATGCCAGAAACTGGTTAAATTGTACACGACGGCGGTAAAAGGCCCTTAAGGAAAGAGCTAGTTGTAACTTGTAAGGACGCGCACGAAGAACCAAAAAGATAGGTCTTACCACAATATACCGAAGAGACAAGACCTATGATTATAGGCCAGCTATCGGATAAGAAAAACGCTGGTAGCGTATTGTAAATGAAAGGGTAGCAGCCAACGTCCTCGAAAATATCGAAACGATGACCTTGTACAACATATTCTGTAACGGAATCAGGGCGATGCATAATGTCACGGAACCGGTGTACTCACGGAGGGCAAGAAACACCATAGGAAACAGGACGCAGATTAGCGTGTCAACTAGGATGGCACGACGTTTCTAGAATCAAGGTACATAAGATGAACTGAGGCCTCGTAAATGCGAATGCGAACCTCTGCCTTTGTGACCGTGACCGCGTGAACCTTTGCAATGTAGTATAGTCTGCGATTGATGCACAATGACGCAGCAGGAATGCCCACTGAGGCCCCGAGCATTATGCGAATGGCTACACGAAATAAGAAACGCAGAGCACGACGCAAAACGCTACTTACAGATGTCGCACCAAACAGGTGCCCAGTTGATAGCATTGTTATGCCAGACGATGGAGTTGATGAATTGGTTGAGGCAAGAGATCGCCGTCCAAATCATGTAATAGCACGTTCCAGAATTCCATGCTTGTAGATGCCAGGGAAGAGGTATCAGTGCGAGCACAAAGCCGAGGAAACTGAAGATGGGGTAAAGAGGGTAGTCCAACCCGGCCATGATGATGATTGACAGAGGTAAAGTTCAACTGTGTCCTTTGAGACTCCATGGATTATAAGATGGAAAAACATGTCGATTCAACAAAGGGAAGTCAGCACAATGCAAAATATCGCCGACAGACAATGGGTCCTAGGTTCATTGTGGCCACGTGGATGCAGATGAATATGTTAGACATACTAAATTTAGACTATAGCTCGGAGACAATAGACAAACACCCACACTCCGGTCCACGGATAAGTTGCTTGGACACAAAAGTAAGATAATACACTATGTGTTTGTCGAACAATGGCGATGATCCTACGCTTAGCTATATAACATGAGGCAGAGCTTTCGATGGGCAACTTTTTGCACAATTATTCTCCGCACATCTAGCCGCAGGGCCTAACCGTATCTCAACTACTACTCGTTACCTACTATGGACGAGTTCGTCACGCTCCCTTCAGAACCTTCATCCTTTGCTGAGCTATCCGACTCTGGGGACGCTCTACAATTCGAATATTCAGACGCACTACCAGTTGACGATGACCGACTGAGTGGCTACTATGGCAGCTTCTGTGTCATAATATGACCCTGCTTCGCCATCGCTTCTCTGTTACATTCCAGTGTGAGGTATGTCTATTTATCTCTTTTGCTCATAACTCCTTACTGATCAATGTGGCCTTAGGAATGTATCCTTGCATTCGCTGGCAGGGCGTCCGCGTTAAATTATTCGGGCGAGAGGCTAGCCTTTTATCATTATTTCGCTGTTTATTTTCTCATGACCTTCGCGCGCTTGCACTACATGTACGACGTATTTATCTACCAGACAGGCTTCAGCATGTAGCTTTATCGCTCCTTCTTTCTTCGTTTTCGTGTGTAATATTACTTGTTGCTGATACAACGTTAACTATGTCCAAGTTGGAAGACTCGCCTTAGCCGATGACTAACACAAACGACTGTTGACAATCATGATGCTTGACGGGAAACAATAATTGAGTTTCAAAAAGTTAAGAGCGATGAGATAGATACTAAGTAGTAGTCTCTAATAGTCATTTTGAGTAAGTAGAATGCAAGAATCACCGTCGATATTAATCCCGTAGTATACAAGTAATGACCCGACGACATGACCTCCAGATCGAAACTTCAGGATACAGTAGCTAATACATGAGGACGGTAGCAGAAAATCTGGAACAAGAGAGGTCGAAAGGCGCTATAAAATAACAATAAATAGACTAGACAATCAAGGACAGGAGGTGGTCATGAAAGAATGAACAGAAATTCCGAATAATATACAAGAGAATCGCGTCGAAAGATGCCTGCGAGCGATAGCCTGAGAATAAATAGGACTGCCTGCACAAAGTGCGTGGCTAGAACGCGCTGCTTCCACTGGACAAAATCAATATCATGAGATGTGAAAGATAGGAACAACCTCACAATATTAATGTTTGGAGTGCGTAGGGCTTATGCAATGATGCAGTACCACCCGCTGCTAGCTGAGTAGGAATGCTCGTATTCCGTCGGAATAGGACATGAGTCGCCATCCGAATGAGCGAGAAGTGAATAAGATGATGATGATGATGATGGTGTATGGACTATGTCCAGCTCCTCGAGCGAGATAGAGCTTAGTGAAGAGAACATATCCATGATGAAGGTATTGGGGGCGGGCAGCTCAGCGAGCAGCTATTCGTTTGCTGTCGAATGAATGGATGGGTATGTCTGTAATCGTTCGGAAATCGCGTTGCCAACGACTTTTATAATGGAAAAAGGTTGTTGTGCATTGTCCTGAAAAACTATTGTCTGCACCCCATTGTCAACAGAAACTCCGTTTTCCACCACAACTTTGGCGTAAATATTTACCCATTCATCGTTTACCTTCGCTCGCTGCATTTAGGTAGCTTACTTCCGCTGTCAAGTGGAAAGCCCCCTCCGTCGGCGACCTGATTTGAGCACTCGCTGTTAGCATTGAAATAAGTTGGTCTGACAAGTTTACGTTTGGCCTAGAACCTGAAGTTATTGATCACATTTCCAAACGCTGCTCAAAAACCTCGAGTTGTTAAGTTAAAGGAGTATCAAGCGAGCAAGAACGTGAAAGCCAACGGTGCCAGTGATCACTGATCGGGCGGAGGTGTGGGTATTTTTTTGAAGACTTCCAAAAACGTCTGGACACAAACAAGAGCTCTTGTGGGAACACCACAATAGTGACCACTCCGCATTTCTGCAATGCGGTGGCCTCAGCTTTGCTCTCCTACCACGACCAATATTGATTTCGACCATCAATTCACGAACTCTTATGATGCGCAGCTATAATATGGTTATCCAAAATGAAGGCAACTCTTGATTAGCAGCTCCAGGCGAGCAACACATGTACAGGTGCTGCAACCTGATTCCAGGTGGAATTAGGCCGGAGTTTCAAATAGTCCCTTTTGTTGTCGTAGACTGATCTCCATGAGTATCGATCCGCAATGTGTATTTGATCTTTCAAGCGGACAATGGCATATTGGCCCATTGTCCCCGTATGCCGCAGTAAGCTGTCAATAGTGTGGTTTTTAACGTCTTCTATTCTTCACCCTCACTCGGTTAAATACCTTTCAATTCCCTCAGCAAATAACCAACTTTTGTACCCGCGCTCACGTCACTCACTTCGAGCCCGACATCTATCCCTCCGCGCCAGTCCGCGCCTCGCGAACATAATTCTTCTGAGACGTCCAAATGGACGCATTCGACACCATCTTGATATCTGAGCTCTTCCAGCCAGATCCTCCGCTATCCCTAGATCAGGGCTCCTGCAGCAGCGATGACGAACCATATTTGCTAGTCGATGCAGACGCAAAATGGAACTATGGAGGCTACTGCGTCATATCATGACCAATGCCTTTTTGTGACCTGCGTGTCGGCTGTAAGTGAGTGCATGATCATCGTCACTGCCTATCGTTTTCTCATCCTTCCCGTAGATATTATCAGGGTTATCACAACCCTTTTTCGTTAACTTAAGGCCGGTCGTGCAGTGCAGCCAGCTTATTTATCTTTTCGCTCTTCTCATCCTCACTTTTCTGGTGCATTTCTTGTACCGCCTACGGTCTTTCTAGCTTTGTCTTTCGGTTTCCGTTTTGCATGATTTCTTTTCAGACTTACAGTTACCTTGGACTGTACTCGTACGTCAAGCATGCGCTATGTATTACTATCACTTCGTTTCCGCATTGCAATGGTCTCTCAGGTTACCTAACTTTTCAATGCTATTGTTGATGTTCACTATTAGTACATGACGACGTTTTTTGGTACCGCTGAAATCAGCAGTTAGCCCATTTCCCAGGTAGTTAATCCGTATGAGGTATCCACTTGAAGGGTTGCTGCCAGGGCAGCGAGTACACACCGTTCATGCTCTAAAATCCATGAGCGTTCTGCCACAGGGGTGGCTACAATTAGAAGAATTTCTGGCTTATCACATGACCCCTGCGGCGATTAACTGTATTTCAGGACGTACTCTCACTTTCATTCACTGAAAATCACCCTCATTGCATGCAGAATCGTTCGAGCCGTTCGTACGATAATAACTTCAATATCCCATCGTTAGTGTGATTTACTACTTTTTCTGCCGGCAGTCGGCGTTCCCCGAGTTTGATATTACTATATTAGATAATCACTGTGGCCTCCTCACTCGCGCTGGTGCACTGCGTCATACCCTAAGGCCTTATGCACGCTCTTGTCTTGCGTTTGGCGACAGGCGACAGGCAACGACAGACTCGTCTATTCTTGCAATCACGCAGAAGCATTTCATCTCTTCGAGGTTGATTAAGCTTACATGCTCAATTCCAGTCACGAAGGCATGGACCACTTTGTTAAGATTCGACGACCATTTCTCGACACCAGCCCTTTATCTTCCCCGCTTGTTCACGAGTCAGAGAGCGATTCTGGCGATGAATCTGGTTCCGAAACTCCCTCTCCACCAGTCAGATCATCAGCCAGATTTCCTTCGTTCGCTCCTCCGCTCGAGCAGAATGGCAGCTCGGACAAGTCCCCAAACGTCGAGCCAGAGAATGGGAAGGGGTGGTATGAGTTTGATCTCTCAGTCATTGTTGCGCTAGCTTCTCCCATCGGAAACTGGTTGACAGGAGGAGATCACATCAAGAATCTTTTTCTCATCCTTCTCTTGATATTCTATTTGCACCAAATTATCCAAGGTATGTGCTGAGTTTTTTCATCATACGAGCAGAAAATGTAAACGTTCACAGTGCCATGGGGCCTCTATCATCTTTCGAGACCCAGACTTCGTTCACCTGATGTACCGACACGTCAAATGCCCGCTGAGCAGGAGGTTTTTCGTCAAGTTGCCTCGTCAGAGTTACGCACGCTCGAAATATTCTACCTGTCCTTGACTATTTTATCACCGCTCCTTGGAGCTGCTCTTCTCCGTACCATCCTCATCTCTATGAATGGACCGGATGCTATATCGTGGTTCAGTACCTCGCTCTTCATCTTTGCCACTGGTGTGCGACCGTGGAAACACTTGGTCGAGCGTCTTCGTCACCGCACACAGGACTTGCATACTTTCATTCACCACCCCCCAGACAGCTCATCTGATGCACAATCGCAAATCGAAGCCCTGGTCAGGCGCATCGCCCGGTTAGAGGCTCAGTTGAACGAGTGCAAAGACGCCATGAAGGTTCTTACGGAAGATGTTTTCGACCACATGGAGGGAGCCGTCGATGGGTTAGAGAGATCTATGCGTAAACAAGAGAAGAAGAATGATACCAACTACTCATCGCAGGAGTCCAGACTCGCAACGTTGGAGCAGAATGTGGAGGGTTTACTGGAAAAGAAAGAAATTTCGGTGCAAGAGTCGACTTTATCTCACCACCTTACCAGTGCATTCTATACTGCCGTTGAGCCACTCACGATCGTTTTTCCACAATGGGGACGTAGTTCTCGCCCAGACAAACTTCCACCATCTCCTCGCCCTCCTGCAAAACTGGGTCGTCCCCGTGTCGCTACTAAGCTCGAGACGATACCAGAAGGCGCTGTTTTCATGTCCAAAAAAGCTCGTTATCGCTGTCCCTCCTTCCGTATTCCAGGTTTAAACTACGTCCTGCGCATCGGGGATCTCGCAACCTTGCCTGTCCGTCGGATAGTGGCTTTCCTCCTTACGGGTCGCGTTTATTCTCCACGTGTGCCCACTTCCTCTCCTTAAAACGTTACCGCTGAGGCACCGTTACTTACGAGCATTGTTCCCGTCGTATTGCATTCTGGTTTCCCACACTATACTATGTATTTTATTCACGACATTTAAGGATGCGTCTTTTGTCATTATTTTTTAGTATCCACGGATCACAGTACTGTATGCTTATAGATTTAATTTCTGCATCGGTATTCGAAAGTGGGCTCCTCTCCAGCTAAAGCTTAAGCTACTCATTTGACTGTTCAGCCTTTTGCCGTCAAAAAGACACAGGACCTCCAATTCGCACACGATGCAAGAAGATTCGGCAACGTTAGAACATGCCTTTTTGGGGCATTTGCTTGACGTTTACTAGGTTTGGACATCCCCTGTAGAGCACTACTTAATAATCTCTCGTTCACGCATTCCATGGTACGTGCTCTCTCTTGTACTTTCTTCGGCAAAAAGTTTATCAGATCTAGAAAAGGCTTATCTGGGTTTTCTAGCGTCTCGTCCTTGTATTCTGCTACACGCTGATTCGAGATTAAAAGCAATGCAGCAGCTTGTTATTGGACTTGTGCGCTCTTCTTTTCTCCAAAACTTTCATCCATTTTTGAAATGCAGACAGTGATACCAGTGCTTTCGTTCATTTCTGCAGTACTTGTACTCTTTCCATTGCCATGGCACTTCCGGGCTCGCAACATTGCTGCGATGTCTATCGGGGTATGGCTTTTTGTTGTGAATATTATCTATGCTATAGATGCCTTCCAGTGGCCAGGGGCTTATCGTGTCGCGTCCTTACTCTGGTGTGACATCAGTGAGTGTTCTGGTCATTGATAACTTGGTACCTCCGAGCTCAACATTTTCATTTTGTAGCTTCAGCACTAATAACAGCCGTAAATGTATCGATACCCGCGGCATGCCTTTGTATTTGCATTCACTTGGAACGTATGGCGTCTTTCTGCGCATCGTCCACATCTATAGCAAAGCGACGCCGTATTTTATTCGAGTGTCTAATGTGTTTCGGGCTTCCAATGGCATATGCAGCATTGCGTAGGTGTCTGCCACGGACTCCTCCTGCAATTTTTATTGACGTATCATTGATAGACCTAATTGTTCAACCGCGACGCTTTGATGTATATGCAAATTTTGGATGTCGCCCTGCCACATATCCCAGTATACTGGCTTTACTCTTGGTCTGGACACCGCCGCTTGCACTTTCGTTTGTTACGCTTCTCTTTTGCGGTAAGTCAATTTTTGTACCGTTGTCATTCTTACGAGGCTGAACCTTTGCAGGAATTACTTGGCGTCACTTTCTTCTTCACGGAGTCCAATTTTCGAGGACGCGTGCATCTTCGTCGCTTACTTCTGGAGCCTACATTCGGCTCATCAGTATGGCCGTCTCTGAAGTCATCTGCACTATTGCTGCGACTGTAGTGGCCATGGTATTTAATCTAAACTCAGGGCTGGCTCCCTGGGCAGACTTCACGCGAGATTGGACCGAGATCCTGTCGTTTAGCTCAGCTGCGACGCCTAGATCAACCACTGCGATGCTCATAACTGAGTGGGTCTTTGCGGTCGCTCAATGCTTCTTTTTTATCGGATTATTCCTACTTGGAGGGGAGGGTCGCAGTCGATTGCATGAGGCTCTGCAGGTTGTGCGAAGCACTTTCACTTTCCCTGAGAAACTGTCAACCTGTCTCGCCGATCATAAAGGCACCTCGATCACAGAATGGTACGTTGATTTGTGCCGTCGACAGACTTTGTCTGATTGCAATATTTGATCAGTGACCTGACACCAACTCCGTCTCTGACAATCCTTGAGTTCAAGAGCGTTACCTCTGTATCCAGTACAGCATGCACTTATCACGGTTATTCATCGGAGAAACCTCTCCCGCCTTCACCAGCTCCATCAAGACCCCGATCGCTCGACCTTGCGCATGCAAAGCAACTGGAAGAAAGTCCTGATTTTCTTGACCCTGCCCTCCTGCCCCTCGAATCACCGTCTGTTTACTCTACCATCGCATCTTCACACAATTCTCTCGAGTCAAACTTTGACCCGCAGCAGCTCGTTTTATATTCAACGCAATGGCCTAAACCCCCGTCAGCAGCATTTGTGAAACCACGTCCGAGGTCATCAAGCATGAACGTCTTGCGCCCGGCCCGGGAAGGGTCACCATTTGAAGGGTTCACTGTGCCACGTCATAAACACCTCAGAAATTCACAGAGTCGTAATGCTGTATACATGACAGTGGTTCGGGAGATCCATGAAGCGTTCTAGTTGCTGAACTTTTATAAATGTCTTCTATTGTCTGGGTCCCCCCCGTCGACCCCACGTTGTACGTAACTTGCACGTTCGTTTTCTTTCCCTTCGTTTGTATGAGTTTTTCTTAGCTGTAGCACCACCCTATGACTTGTACTCTGCAGGTATACCCAGAGCCTGTATCCATAGCCAGCATGTATCATAGGCTTTTGTTATTCGCAGTCGCGGGTCTTGATCTCCGAGCATTGCAACCGAGAAGTAGGAACGCGTGAAAACATACTAGAAAAGGCAATCACATCATTACGGCAAGTGCCTCTCTTATTGTCTGCCGCCTTTGGGGATGTTACTATTGTCCCTATTGTCTTAGATGCTCTCGCTGTCGTTCATAAAGAGTTGTCGTTGCAGAATGTCTGTTGTTTTTGAACCCGTACCACCCACAAGCCAGGACGAGTCATTCCTCCACATTGTGGGTTTGAAATTCAGCGTCGTTGCACTGCGATGCAATTCCGCATTCAACTCTGCTGGCTGTTATCTTCCACGGACCACTACTCCTTGGTAACACTTTGTATTCTGCATTTGGCGTATACATGCAAAGAACTCAGTGCAACAACCACATAGGCTTTGCTCAGGCTCTCCCGAGTCTCCTCCGATTTGTCGAAACCGAATACAGAACAACAGTACAAAGTACATCCGGTATGTATCCGCCAATGGTTCGATGGGAATTGACAACCTGCACCACATTCTATTCGTCCTCTCCAACACGATTGGTCCATGAAACTGCAATCGCAGTGACTATTTCTCTCTCCTTGAGAGGTTCTGTCAGAGCGTGGGAACTAATGTCCATTCCTGCATTTTCTTATCGCTCCATTTCTTCGCTCCAGTCTGGGGGAACTTTCTGATGAACTGGTGGATCATGGGACACGGAACTTGTGCCGTCCTCTGCTGAGGAAGCTCCTCGGTGCGCCATTTGGGCGCACTTCGATGACAATTTCACCCGCTTTACCTTTTTGGTACACAAACATCCTTCCATATATGGACATCAGCTTGTTGGTCGAAAAGGCAATGCCGATATTTGCTGACTTCTAAGTATTCAGACTTTGAACACGTTTTCCCGCACCCGAACACAAGGGGAAGTCCAAATCGGACGACAAGGTTGGACGTGCTCTCCAAGGCTTTAATAGCAGAGTTCACGAGGCTATGGATTCCGTAGCTTCACCCGTGGATCATTTGCTCATCTACGCCCATTCTGCTTAGCAGTCTCGGGATATCCTGTGTTCCAAGCCACATCCACCCCTGTCTTCTCGTTGCATCAACAACTGCGTTGCCAAGATGTTCAACTCACCGGATTGGGTGTTCTCTATGTTTGCTTTTATTGGGTTTTTGTGCTGCATGATTCCGCTCCCCTGGCATTTGGAAGGTCAGTATTTCATAGTTTTTGAGATCTTCCGTGAGGCCTGACCTCTCCTCTAGCATGGAACACTGGAACCTGTCTCTATATGATCTGGACGGGCCTGGCGTGTCTGATTCAGTTCATTAACTCGATTGTTTGGAGATCCAATGTGATCAACTGGGCTCCTGTGTGGTGTGATATCAGTAAGCATTGTTTTTCCTTGTCTTGACGCAAGAACTGATGTTTTTTTTTAGCGACTAAGTTCATGATCGGTACTTCGGTTGCTATTCCTGCATGCTCGCTCTGCATCAACCGTCGCCTCTACCACATCGCGTCGGTTTCTTCAGTCACGAAATCGAGAGCTCAGAAGAGACGTGATATTTTGACCGATCTGGGCATTGGTATCGGTATCCCCGTTCTCCAGATGATACTGCGTACGTTTATTCATCGAAAGGGCGACTGGATTTTTTTTGACCTGCTATCCCAGATTATATCGTGCAAGGACATCGATTCGACATTATTGAGGAAGTCGGATGTTACCCGGACACTTACAATACTCCTCCTGCATATGCACTCGTCTTCGCCTGGCCTATGATCATCGGATGTTTCTCCGCTTACTATTGCAGTACGTTTATTGTGATAATTGATTAGCCTGACACTAATCATGTCGTGGTACAGCCCGTACCATCATCGAACTAGCTCGCCGTAGGGCACAGTTTATGGAGTTCCTTGCTGCGAATAGGAACTTGAACTCCAGCCGTTACTTCCGCCTCATGGGTCTCGCAGGCATCGAAGTGTTGTGCACGATCCCTTTGGGTGCCTTCGTCATCTACCTCAACGCTTCTACCGACGAAGTTTTTCCCTGGGTCAGTTGGGAAAACACCCACTACGATTTCTCTCGAGTCGACCAATATCCATCAGTGGTGTGGCGCATGAGCGATCTCGCTGTGTTGTCAATTGAGCTCAGTCGATGGTTCCTCGTTATCTGTGCATTATTATTCTTTGCTTTCTTCGGATTCGCCGATGAGGCTAGGAAGAACTACCGCCTTGCCTACGTCTCTGTTGCGAAGCGCGTTGGTCTTTCGACCGGCAATGTGTCGTCGGGAGCTTCTTGGACTGTTAATGGGTATGTTGTCACTCTCGAACATTTGTACCATCCATCTCACGAAAAATCCTTACAGCACAAAGTCCGATATGGCGTACAACAGTCGCAGTGGCACTTTGCCCGTGTTTATCACCCAACAGACCGAGAAGAAGCGCGATTCTCTCGCTTCGTTCTCCACTGGTCTCTCCATTGGAGAGTTCAACGTCGCATTTGACGACACCAAGGAACCATACTCCCCAACAGAAACTTCCTCGGGTTCGATATCCAAGGAGTCGCTCCCCTCACCTGTTGATGGACAGGATGTTCCCCTACCAGACCTACCTACTCTTGCGCACCCTGAACCCACGTTCGATATCAACTCTCCTCGGCACATCCCAGATGCGCCCGAGTCACGACGCAGCTCGGTCGATATCGTCTGATCTCTCTATCTTCAAAAAATCAGCTTCCTTGCTTTGGCTTTGTCGCTTTGCTGCATGGTTGTTCCACATACGGATCTATTGTATTGTTAGCTCTCTCATTCACTTCTCGATTCTGGACCTAGCCACTCGTTAATCACCCGTTTGGATACCCGCTGCTCTTTCAACTACGTTATGTCTATTTGTATGGAAACCTGGGTCATCTACACTGTAGCATTTTTTTCATAGGCTTGTCGGCCAATATAGAACATTCTCTTCGAATTTTGATCGATTGAGGTCGCTCCAGTTTCATCATACGGAATTAGATGTAAGTTTATCGAATTGTCACGCCAGTTCATGTGATGAACTGGTGTATCTATTATGGAATTCATGACTAATCTAATTTTGCAATTTGCTTGAACTTTAGATAGGTTGATTCCGGCATTTTCTCCTTTTGCACACCTCTTGTACTGGAGACTAGGAAACACACTGGTTCAAGCATTTATCCCACTAATCATGTAGACGGGCCTCAACTCACGCTACGTATACATAACAACGGCTCAGATAGCATGCCAAAACAGCGACGATATTTAGCCGGTACGGCGATGGCCAGTATACCCAGTGATCCCTCGGTTGGCTGCTTGCTTTTACACTATGGTGGCAGCCAAGGTCTGTTTACTTGTCTGCGCCACTGCGGCGCAGGCATATTCCGTGACAGCCCCAAATCCCACACCTGATCCAAAGGAGCTGGAAACCACTGGTCCGAAACTGCCACCCTTCCCTTGGAAAATCGTAGCGAAGGTATCTTCTAGCGCTACTTCAAGGATATCCTGCACCTTACTGAGTGTCTAAAGGGTATTCTTTGCAGTTTGGCTTTGGCTGAAATTTCAGTTGTATTTGCAACCACCCATGAATCAGCCATCTCGAAATCCATAACTTCCCTTTTAGTCCGCACTCGCCCACTCTCGGACTTTGACTTTACTGCGTCAACACCCGCACTTATTGCCGGGTGTTGCGTTAGTATCATCGGCGCCGCCCTTCGTTTTCAATCCTTTCGGACTCTAGGGAGGTTCTTTACCTTCGAACTGAGTATCCGTCAAGACCATAAGCTGGTCACCTCAGGCATATATTCTATTGTTCGACACCCCGGCTATACCGGTGTGTGGGGTTTTGGTCTGGGCGTTATGCTCTGTCATTTACACCCGCGGTCATGGCTGGTTTCTTGTTCTGGGATATTTCCCCCGTCGGGCCAGGCAGTCAAGTGGGCATTGGCTTGCTCATGGGCGACATTGACCACCATCCTATACACTACACTTGAAGGTCGCATCCGAAGGGAAGAGGTAATGTTAGAGAAGCATTTCGGAGAGGAGAGGAGGCGTTACAGAAAGAAGGTGCCTTACAAACTAGTTCCTTGGTTGTACTAAGACTAT
>LVVM01000661.1:0-34928 GCA_001882365.1 Rhizopogon vesiculosus
CCGGCAGCGGCTTCAGCCCACAGATGACGAACGAGGGCCAGTTCTGAGTGATAGGGTCCGTAACAGCGTCAGACCAGAAATCGATAAAGGCCTCGTCGACCTGCGTCATGTGCACGCTCCTGAGCTTGGTGCTGATGATAGCGGGCTCTTTGGTGCCTGTGGAGCGCGGAGAGTCTGCTGAGCGCTGTCGCGAGCGTGACCTTCCCCACTTCTTCTTGGGGGTGGTGGGCGGCTCGATAATCTCCATGTCCGTATCAAGGAGCGTTGCAGCGAGAGGAGTAGTTGCGCTCGTCTCGCCGAAGCCGCTCGTGGAGAACTGTGCCCAGTCGCTCACGATCGGCTGAGCAACCGGTGAGATAGGAGTGCTATTGCCGTTGCCGTTGCCAGTCTTGTCCTTGCTACGTTCGAGGATCTTGCCGAAAGGCGAAGAGCGTCTGGGCACCGGCGATGCAATTTCAAGCACCGGGGACATGACAATAGAATCAGGAGACATGGAGGCGAGGAGCTGGATCGTCTCATCCACGAATACCCGTCCAAACTGTGGGCCTTCTTGGGCACCAGGAACTGAAGATTTGGAGGCAGCTTCAGTGGCAGCAGTCTTGAGCGCGTTCCACAGCCCGACATGTTCAGAAGTATCGCCTTCGGATGACGTGTTGAATGCATCTAAGAGCAAGTGGATGGGCGATGGTTTAGGCTGTGTTGCAGACTCTGACAGTAGGGTCTCTACGCGCACGAAGAGCACATCACAGGTTCGTGTGGAGAAGCGAGGACGGGGAAGGAGATCCTCCTCAACAGCAGGTGAGCCCTTCGAATATGGATAGTGCTGGACAAGCTCCTGAAGTCGAGTGGGCAGCCGAAAGGTGGAGCTCTCCTCTCTATGTTATGGTGAGACGCGTCCTCAGCTTTATGTGACGTACATACCTGATCCGTGCGAGGAACAGATGCTCGAGGATCCGACCAGCACGTTCCCATCGAGCATAAAACGAGTTCCAGCTGTCGTTTTGCTCACTCCTCGTCGCGGAGAGCACCCATAAGCCCAGAAACTTGGAGAGTTTGCTGCCAGAGATGCTGTTCGCTTCAGCGTGCGACGCTAATGCGGATATGATGTCAATAGTTGCAATAAGCAACTGGACATGTTCTTGGGGGAGCTGGGGGAGGAGCAGGTCGGTGAAGCTCTTGGGTGGGTACGACGCCTCCCTTTCAGCATCAAAGAAAGACTTGTACCATGCCCCTTCGGGTGCAGAGGTATCCTTGGCGAGAGTGTTATTTTGAAGCACAAGGTGACGCAAGCCCCAACGAAGGACAGCCGCAACGTCATGGGGAGAGCGAGTGTACTCAAGCTCAACGTTGAAGGCAGAGATTGCCGGGGTGGGCGTTGGAGAGAGTGTGGTTGTACGGCTTTTGGGAGCCAAAGAATGTATGAAATGCGAGATCAGCTTTCGTTGAATATCGGGTGATGCAGAGTGCCAATGAGGGTGCATGATTCCAAGGGTTTCCAGGCCTAATGAGATCGTTAAAGTGTTTTTATCTTAATGAACGTGGTGATAACCTACCCCTCTCCGTGATGGCCTGGGCACATGCTCGGACGAGTATGAGGGCTTCGATAGGATTGAGAAGCTTAGCACCGATAATGGAGTCATCAAGAACCCCCCGAGACTCAAGATCAACTTCGAAGACACCAAATTGGAGAGAATCTGTATTGTCTTTGAGACTGGGAAGGTGGAGTGACAACTGGGGAAGGGTCTCTATGCGCTTCTGTGGAGATCCTATGCGAGACTTGGGTCTAAATAACGAAAAGTTTGGGTAGTCTTTGGCGGCCTGAGCCTTGGAGAGAGTGGTAGTGTTGCTGCCGGGTAACGTTAGTGTAGAAACAGCTTCATACTTCCCCTCAAGTAAACCATGGTCGGTAGAATGCTGGAAATGCTTGGCTTGGTCGTTGTCGTCGCTCGTCTTGCGTCCAAAAACTTTGTTCAAGAACGAGGGCATGGTATCTCCTGACACTTTGGTCTCAGCGACGGAACCGAATGACCTGGACGTTGAAGCGACGTGCAGACCATGGTCAGGACTTGGAGTTGGAGAACAAGTTGGTCGTGTCTACTCACAAATTTCGCGTGTTTGAGGGGCGCCAGAGTGAGGAACGGTTGTCGTGTTGGACAGCGCGTATGCTAACTTGCCACTGGTGATCTCCTCCGGCAAGCAGTCTTCTTCAAAATCTTTCACTCCTTAAGGGCACGTGGCTGCTTTCGGACGCTGAGCCGATCAACAACCGCAAACTTCATTGCCTTCAAGCTAGTGCTTGCCACGATTTTTTGAGTCACTTCATCCTTTATATTACTGCTGAGCGAAGTCATACGTTGAAGCCACGAAGCTTGTTCTGTAAAATCAAACGTTGATTTCTGTTGATTACTGGAATCATAACATTACGCGGTTCCGAAAGAAGAAGCGTGATTATCACGCCAGCGCGTCGATAAACAACCACCCCTAGTCCACCTGACAGGTAGACCCTATCACCTTTGACATCGAAGGCTTAGGCCCAGGCTTGCGTCAAACCTTATGTGCGCATTCGCCGCGTTCCCCTTCTCCGCATTAATCACTCCGTGAGTATATTTACATATGCACGCTTCCGTGCTTATTTAGCACGTCTTGTCCTTTCTCCTAACCTATTGGGGTGACCTGGCGCGACCGAGTAGGCGAAGAGAGTTCCATCTACTCTTTGCACACTTTGATGTTGATTTATGGGTCCAAGGATTCCAACCTAGATGAGTGGTCGCCGAATGTTCGACATTGGACCATATTACTGCCAGACTTGGAATCAAATCGTTTCGTAAACGCCAGGGAATCAGGGATATCATAACACTAGCCTCTATAGTGCGCTGCTTGAAACTTATCAGACTCAGATAACGAGGCTGTAAAACGATACCATATCCTTCATGGTTCTCCAAGGAGAGAACGTACTTCTCAATTACGTCGGTCATCTAACTACACCTAGTAAGCCTGCCCTGCAGCAATGCATAACTAGGTCATTCCAAGGTCATAGCACCAACAAGTTAACCTTGCAGCTTTCATCTAACTACACCTAGTAAGCCTACCCTGCAGCGGGGCATAACTAGGTCACTCCAAAGACACAGCAGCAACGAGCTAATTTTGCAGCTTTACCGTATGTGAGATCGAAGTTTACGTTCAACTACTGCTTCTATCCGACGATACCCATAAAGCTAATTCCATCAGTCGTAGTACTGCGTCCCGTGTAAATACCAGTGACTACCAGTACGCTCCACGGTGAACGACCTGCAAACGCAAACATTCAGAATCAATTCAATAGCGATGTTCGTTGGTCGAGAGATAAGTACTGCGTCCGCCAAACATGAACAACTCCGCTGTCAAACCAGGCACGATGAATGAGGCTGTTCATAAGCAAACAGCCGCCAAGCGCCTGTTTTCTATGCGACCTCCCTCCAACGTCCTCGACAAGCATCATGTCCCAGCATGGAGCATATGATCAGGCTCTGCTCGATGAAGCCCCTGCAGCGACGAGATCACAGAAACAGGTGTGCACAGCCCGCCTTGTTATTTTTGGCGCGCACTAATCGGTGTCCTGACTACTACTAGGAAGGCTACAATGTGGACTTACTCGATTCCCGTCCTACCCGCCCCGTCTCTACCCAAATACACTCACCGCCTCCGCCAATAACCCATCCAGACGCTGAGAGAAACTCGCAGGAAAGAATCGCACCTACATATGCCCAGAAGCCCACTAAATCTTTTTGGCGGAGTCGCAATGGTAAAATTACCATGTTCGTCGTCGCCATTCTCGTCCTCGGAGCAGTGATAGGTGGTGTCGTTGGTGGGGTTGTCGGGAAGAAGAAGAGCTCAAATACCAGTGCTAATCCTAGTTCATCAAGCTCCGCTACTCCGTCTGAGACCTCGACCGGCGGTCAAGTTTCTGATGGATCTTCTACTAGTACGACTCCGCCTTCGATTGGGTCAGGCGTGGCCGACGGCAGCAGTGGCAGTGGAAATAGGACAACATCATCACTCTCGTTAACCTCTTTGCCATCGTCCACGCCTAGTCAGGATATGGCGACTGATAACCTATCCGAGGATCTCTCATAGTAGGGCAGAGGATGCAGAGAGCATTGCGGAATACATATATATCGAGTTTGAACAATAATTTCTCGTGGATCACTTCCTTCATTAGTTGAATATGCTTTTTGTGCCAGTACATACCTTAACAGAACGACACCAGATCATATTACACAGTTCCTTCTGTTTTGCAGTCCTTACACTAGTCATTGCAAAGTCAAGTACCCAAAAGACGACGTGGGCGCTAAGAGCCTAAGGTGTGCCGGTATCTTGTCCGAACCACTATGAGAACCAGCCTTTCGGCTGATCTACTTCCTCCTGTTTCACCTCTCCATCTCTCTGTTGTCTGATAGCCTCCAAGATACCTTTCACTCCCTCAACGTCTCCCACACTAGCACGGCCACCAACCCAATCAACAACAACGGGCCACTTGAACACATTCGGATTCTGCTCCACAAGACTCACGACACCTTTCACGCTCTGCGGTTGCTCACCTAGCGCAGGCGACGACGGATGCGCTGACAAGAAGGCAGAGAGCGCAGGAGGCGCGGTCGATTTCGACGGCGTAATATACGAAAGAATAGTCCTCAACTGGTCGGGGGTCGGAGGCTTCGACTCCACGACGTCCAAGTCAAACTCAAGCGGGGGCGCAGAGGGCTTGCCCGGGGGGTACGGCGAAGAGAGCGCATTCCGCAACAACGCGAGTGCCTGGGTTGATGGTGGAGACGAAGGGTGGTGGCTACATAGGGGATAAATTCAGCGCTCATGATTCTCCCTCACGGATGACAGATGGCCCCACAAGATGGAAATTTGGGGCTATGGCTGATGTTCAGCTAACGCGAATCAGCGTTTCAGTGATTTCGGGCACTCACCAGTGACCGTTTGAATCCAGAAAACATCTTGAGATAGGCGACACGGTGAGTTCCAACTGTGACGTTAACGGTCTCTTTTAGCTTAGTCAGCAGTCCAAGTAAAGCAAGGCGCAAATTCGGAGGCTGGCGTGCGTGTGACGAGAGACTAATAACTTAGGATGGGATAGATGTTAGAAGAGCGATTGAGATCCCAAGTATGAGTAACGGGAGTACGTTATAGAACGTTGCTGATAGTACGTGATCAATAAACACTTGCGATAAGAACCTGTCGACATATTTGGACAATTGCTTTGGGCGGTGAGTGTCGTTGATCTTTGGGGTTCACTTTGAGGTGACATATGATCGGCGCTGAATTAAGATTAGGGAGTGACTGGGAGTGAACTTCAGATGTGTCAACGGGTTTAAAGCGAAAGCGCGTAACGCTTCCCGGCCGTGGGTGGGCCGCCTCGCCGCACTGGCTATATGCGGTCAAGGTTCAGCCACAACTGTACAGTACGTCGAGCTCGTCATGTGACTACGAACTCCAACACCCCTTGCTTGAGCGAGTGAAACGGAGAGCGAGGCATCGAATCGTGTACTACGAAGAGAGAGGGAGAGAAAAATGGGGGGAAAAAAGACGAGCGCGATGCTGAGCATGGCGTTGTACATGCGACGAATGTGGTAGTCGCAGCACCAGAACAAGAGTGTCACGTTTGCTGTTCGCTCAAAGACCTAACTCTATTCCTTCACTCGTACCTCACTACGTAATGGAGTATCAATTTTTAGTAATGAGATGAATAGGATAAGGCTTGGTGTGAGGGGTTAAAGATCGCCAGAACTGATGGTGATGCATGGCCACTGTCACCGGCTCCACTACTTCGGCAGAAACCTAGTTCTATAGAGCGGATATCAATCCATGGTAGGAGTAAATTGTTTGACAACAAACCTTGGACGTGTCCATTTTCTTGGGTGATTCTGCCTGTGTCAATCTTCATTGCAAACTGGTAGACTATGTTCTAGATCTCGATGGCATCGATCCTACTGTGCTGATGAGCGTTGGGATAATAATCAGCAGGTTGGACTTCAGCATGAAAATGGGAAGAACTTACGCTGTCGCAATGCAGCCACAAACAAATTATGTCCTCTTCAAACCATATCGCAATTATCTCATGAGAAAGGAATTTCCTCTCTGATGTGACCTCTATGTAAGGCTAGGTCGTTGTTACGGACCGTCCCGCCAACACTATGGTAGACGGTTCTGTCACCACTCATCCTGGATCCTGACATCGCCGTTTGACGTCCAGCGGTCCAAAGTATCCATCATGTGTGATCTATACTCCGAGCCAGTCGGGACATGATGTGAACGCATGCCCATGTGGAATACAGGGAATCCCTGCGCAACTCGCTGATGGTGATGCATGGCCACCGTCACCAGCTCCGACTATTTCGGCTGGAAGTTCTATAGGGCGGATATCAGTCCATAGTAGGAGTAAATCGCTGGACAACAAACCTTAGACGTATCCGTTTTCTTGCGTGATTCCGCCTGCGTCAATCTTCATTGCAAACTGGTAGACTATTTCTAGATTTCGATGACATCAATCCTACTGTGCTGATGAGTGTTGGGATAGTCATCAGCAGGTTGGACTTCAGCATGAAAATGGGAAGAACTTACGCCGTCTCGATGCAGCCACAAATAAATTATGTCCTCTTCGAACCATATTGCAATTATTTCATGAGAAAAGATTTTTCTTTCTGATGTGACCTCGATGACGTTGTTACGGACTGCCCCTCCAATACTATCGGAGACGGTTCTGTCACCACTAACGGACAAATGTCCATCATGTGTAATCTACACTCCGAGCCAGCCGGGACATGACGTGAACGTATGTCCATGTGGAATAGAGGGAATCCGTGCGCAACTCCATTACCACTAGTACCAATGCTGCACCCCCAGTTGTAGTGGAAAGCTGGAGTATTTGTTGCCTGCTGCACATTCTTCAAAGAAGTGTAGATTGAAGAAAATCCTGGTGGAAATGAGAAAGACGATACTTTGTGCAACCGCGACAATGGATAGCTGTTGATCTTTAGTGTCTGAGATCCACGTCGTTCGTTGGGGTTGCATCCGCAGTTGTGGGCTGTGTACAATCTCCATGTCCGTCACTGATATAGGAAATAAGAAGCACGTCAGCAACTGCGGCTCCTCACCTTGGGCGCGTCCTTGATTGGAAAATAACTCGCTACGACAAGCAATCTAGAAATAAAAATTGGCTGGGTCGGCGGGTTCCTCGTCCAAGTCTCGTAGGCCATCGAGGATGCTCTAAATCAAGTATCAAACATCAGCCATGAAGCCTCTCAATCATCCCGACCAGAGCCTTACACTAGATGTTGCGGGGTGTTGCCAGTCCCACACCTAGCCCTGAATGCATCCGGGACGACATCTATGAGGGAACGCTAGAGAGCAATATGCCTCCCAAACCCTTGAGCTTCCAAGCATCTGTCCTACCATCGCGTGCAGGGAATTCGGGCAGAAACAACCTCAGTCCAATTGCTTGAGGATGAACACCGTCCCCATCCAGGGCTTTCAGAAACCTAGTCCATCGACATCACACGCGACAGCAATCAGGTTTTGCGCCGGGTTCATAAACACATCGACGACGTTTCCATCAGGGTGTGAACACGGTAATTTTGTGAGGATTTGAGCAACGTCGTCGTCGTCGTCGTCGTACCTAATTGTCTTTGTTGGGAGTGTGGTTAGACACGCAGTCTAGCCTCTCGGAGGCCTTGAGTCGGTTGCTACACACCTGAAAATAAGTAACGGTCGCAAGTGTAATGTTGCAACGGAATGGAAAATGATCATTGACATACCCGTAGAGATGGCCGATGGGCACTGGAAAATGCATGCACCCAGTTCTGTCGAAGTTGTAGGTCCTTCGGACTGGTCGGACAGGAGCAATTTCTCCGCCGCGGTGGTGGTGTATAGAAGCCTCTATATTACACCACTTATCAGAAAGGGGAAATCGCAGTCAGCAAGGTTCCGTTTCCTCTCAAGAATTGTAGGAGCTCGGAAATCGGAGTGTGATCGTCGAAATGTGTGTTGAAAACGGGTAGTGGTCGTTAGCCACCAAGTTCGATGATATACCGAAGCTCAGAGGATGACAAGTACGTCTGCGACTCTGGCGACCTACCAGCAGCCAGACGATTATCGATTATCAGTCATGGTGGAAGTGCTTCTAGAGCATGGATGTCAATTAGCAAATTGCGACTCACGCATGTGCAACGAAGAATATCTCGCCAAGGAAGCAAGCTCAAAATGTGAGACTTGAGTTCTTCAGCAAGGAACTAGAAGTTTGCTTTCGGACCCTTGATATGTTTTTCAATTACCGTCATGATAGAAGGCAGACAACGCTAGTAAAGGCAGAGCCTCAATGTGTTCTACCGCTATTCGGATTCTTAATTGGAAAGAACGACTATCTTCCTTCGTGTAAGGCCTGCCTAGTTAGGGGGCGACTAATTCGGATTCCTAATTCAGAACAGGTCGGAATCAAACGTCAACACTGAACTCGGGAGACTCGAAATCAATGTCATATAGTATGTGATACAAGAAAGTGGTATAAGGCTTGTAAGCGGCAGAACGCGCAAATGTGACCAGCACAACAGCCCTTCAAAAAATATGAAAATCACTAATGGTAGAGTATGTACTATGTACTAGTATGTAGTCAAGGCTGTGGGTAATAAATACTATGCACACGGTAGGCAGGGTTATCGATACAACAACAGAGGACCAATTAAGGGAATCAACTACATGAGTGGTATAAGGTATTCCGAGTCAGGCGTTCAAACCGAGAGGCTTGATTGGAAGCTGGAGTTGGGGTATTGCGAAAGCTCGAAGTTGTCAGGTTCTGAAAAAAACGGCACGGTGCTCGAGAAGATGCTCTCAAAATCGCTCATGTCGGCAGTACCTTGACCTAAGGAAGGCGTTGAGAACGAACGTGGCTGTGATGCCCTGTACGCGTCGCTGGACATGGCATGGGAGGAAAGTGCTGAAGCATCCAGAGACTGTGAGAGAGCGGATGGGCTGGAGTGGTTTGAACTGGTACGCGAATAAGGGTGGTAGCCTCGGCTAGAGTTGCTGGACGCAGAATGCGAGCGTACGAAAGCTGGAGTTGCACTCCTGTGACGTCTGACAGGTCCAATTTCTGATGTTGTTGCAACAGATCGGTGGAGAGGTATGTTGTCCACAGCGTACTCCTGTCCATGGGACGGACCTGTAAGAGACGCTATAACTTGTTCTCCACCCGTGGCAGTCATCAAAGGAGAGTTCGCGAAGGCCCAGTCCATCTCCGACGACGAGTGGTCCCCTATAGCGGTTTGCGAGAAGTAGCTGCCACCGAGCTCACGATCTGAGGTGGCCTCGGCGGAGACGCCAGGAACTGAAACAAGTCCCTCTTCATCACCTTGCACATCTTGCGCCTGACCCGGTAGCTCCACCTCATACCTCGTCAAGTCATTCGAGCCACCCTCCGCAAAGGAGAGAGCTGCAAAAAATGCAACCTCGCCTTCTTCTGCATCCTCGTTTTCCATCTCAGCATCAAATGCAACCAACTCACCGGAAGGCGTGTCGGCGCCTTCCCCTCGTGCATGTATGCGGAGATGCTGACTGAGATTGTCTGACCTAGAGAAACGCTTATCGCACCGGTTACACTGGAATGGCCGCTCCATCGTGTGTGTCCGCATATGTCGTTTCAGGTGCTCCATGCGCTTAAACAAGCGACCACAGCAGAAAAGGGGGCAAACAAACACCTTCGTGGTGAGCGCATTTCCGGAATTGGAATGGCCGTCGACATCGGATAGGAATGCGGGTAATAAAGAATCCTCCGCGAAAGGGATGAGATTATGCAATGATGACTGCCCCAGCGTTGATCCATTTTGGACAGCCGACTGCCCTAGAGCGAGTGGCGATGCACTAGACCAATTTGCGTCGCCGCGTGCTTGTAGCATAGCCTTCATTAGTCTCACGCTAACGTCTTGTTCACCTCTTGCTTGAGACAAGAACATATCGGATGCGGTCATGCCGGCATCACTTGGTCCATAGCCAACGCCCACGTCGGATGCGTTGGCATGCGTATGGTTACTCTCTTCTGAACTGCTGCGTGTAGCTGCATCAGTTCTGTTGGCACACTTTTTGCGGCGTTGCTTATACGTGGGAGAGCCCTCCAAAATAGAAAGAGGTAGGTATGCCGTATTTGGGCCATGCAGTGCTGAGGGAAGATGAATACCGCCTCCGCCATCAATACGAGAGTTGTAAGGGTGTAACGCCCGCGAGTTAGAGTTATGCACTGCCGCTGCACGTGAGGCCGTCGACGCTGATCCGTGGGCGTCATATTTCGGATTCAATTGGGGTACGCCAATGTTTCGGATGTCGCCATCAGCTTCCACGGTAGTGTGTCCCTTGCTAAATTGTTCATAAAGGCTACGCTGCGACTCGTACGTAAACGAGAAGGCAGGTTCACCAAAGACGACTGTGGTTGGTTCAAATCCCGTGTTTTCACGTTTCAGATCACGTTCGAGGGCATCCAGGAAGAGGCGATCGTGAGGTACTGAATACCTTTTGAAGAGTTAGCTACAAACTTGCAAACAAGGATGGAGTACATACCAGTAGAACACCTTTTGCTTCTTTTGAGTGCGTATGCACTGATACTTGAAAAGAAGGTCCAAAAATGGTGACTAGTGCACATGAGACGATGGATCATTGAAAGATCAGGCAACACCGACCTTGGGCTCCTCCAAGCAAGCATCGACTCCAGGCTTTAAATTCCGTAGATCACTGAAAATACCTTCCTCGAATTTTTTCATATTTCTGACCGGTCTCCCAAACGCTTCGAAACGGAAGACTAGCGCACGGACAATGTCGGTGCCCGTTATAAAGTAGTGATTATTCCACGAGATACAGGTGACAAATTCTGTGGAAGGGAGAGGAAAGCGGTTCATGGAGGGATGTAAAGAGCCCGAGGAGTTGTGAAACAAATTATTTTGGTTTGTTGAACCTGAAGACCACCGGGAGGGCGCAGTGGCAAGGAAATGCTTGAGATTGTCCAGATGAATGAGACTCTCTTTCTCCTGCACAGTCAAAGGCCGTGTCAAATTTTTGCATGCACTTAAACCAGTGGCTGAAGGGTTAAAGCGAGGGATGAAGACAGATTGAACCTGCACAGGGGTGCGATTGGTAATGTAAGGTGGACTGGGTTGGGATGAAGTACTATGAATCGTGGGTGGTGTTCCTAATGTTAGAGCAACGGAATTGGAGTATTGATCAGGCGCTTGTGTTTGGGCATCAGGTTGATAAAAGTGAGAAGGCGATCCGGAGCTTGATCGTGATGGAGTGTGCGCAGCGGCTGCGGCGCCTGCATTGATTGAAGAATCGAACATTGGTAGATAAGAGTTCATGAGTGTGAGTGAGGGATATGGTCGTGAGCAATGGACCTGGAAGAGAGTGAGCAAGAGAAACCAAAGTAGAACACGATGCTACGCACTGTTTGAACGAAGAGCAAACGGGGGAGGGGAGGGATAGACGGGGATTAGATGGAAAGTGACTTATATGTAATTATACAAAGGGAGGAAGTTGCAATTGCGTATCCGCAGGAAGAATTTATATAGATCTAGAAATCATAATCATGATGGTACGCCAGAAATATGGAGATGCCGGAGCAATGGGTGGGTCCTTCTTCCATTAATACGTAGGGTTTACGCTCTTCTTCTAGTTACCGGCCTCCCCCTGCTTACTTAACACATCCCTCCAAATATAGCAAACTTTCCCAATGTCAGCCCCATCATTGTCACGCACAACTTAACATCCGACATAGCCATTAATTGTACCCAAATAACATCTCTGCAACCAACGACTTCCACCTCTCTTCTCCAACGGACCCTGTAAAAACGTCAATTGCTGTGCTGCAATCTCAGATCAACCATCAAATCCAGCAATTCCGAGTAATCCCAATTTGACCGCGGAGTAAGCTCTCTCGTAATCCCGAAGAGGTCGAAATTTGATAAGCTTAGCAGATGCGGTGGTGCTTTAGCATCTTCAAGCTAAGCTGATGCTGATGGACACGAGTTACCTCGATGATCTCCTTCACTGCTCTCTACAGTTCGCGGGGCGATCCTGTCTCCCTCTCTATCTGATCAGACCATGTGACTTTTGCGTAAGAGTCATATTTCGCACTCATGTGACGAACTGATCCTTGAGCACCGCAAATTGGATCCTCCGGATGATGGATCGAGGACATCTATCAGCGCTTCCACATTGGTAGTCCGCTCACCTCCAATTGCACCTTCCTGAACGTCGCTACCCCGTTCAGAATAGTCATACTGTGGGTCCCGCAATCCTACTGATGCGGCAGTGCTGCTGTACTTTCGCCAATCTCGGCGCCCATTCTTTTTTTTAACTTGATCATCATCGTTGCCTTACCGCTGGAACCTTGAAGGACGAACAAGATATAAGTAGTCATCAAATTGAGCTGGGAGACGAGGTCCCTGCGGTATCCGGCTGAGGTGTTTGCCCGCATCGACAGACATTCACGCACACGTGTAAATAAAATGAATACCGAAGCATGATCTTTGACCTGTATTTGGAATGGGGCCCGGCTCAAAACAGCAAAGATGATCAACAGCTTGCGCCACTGGTGATCACAAGCTATACCTTACCTTGTCTTTGTTGAGAGTGTGGTTAGACACGCAGTGTAGCCTCTTGGAGGCCTTGAGTCGGTTGCTACAAACCTGAAAATAAGTGACGGTCGCAAATGTAATGTTGCAACAGAATGGAGAATCATCATTGGCATACCCATAGAGATAGCCGATGGGCACTGGAAAATGTATGCACCCAGTTCTGTCGAAATTGTGGGCCTTTGGGGATGCTTGGGCTGGTCGGACAGGAACAATTTCTCCGCCGTAGGGGTGGAATATGGAAGCCTCTATATTATAATACTACCTATCAGAAGGGGAAAGCGCACTCAGCGAGGTTCCGTTGTCCAACCTGAAATGGATAAGAAGGTGAATTCGAATTCCTCAGGAACAGTACCCTCTCTGTAATCACGCTCGGTAATATCGATCGATGTTGTATACAGATGTACACCGTTGGGTATCCTTGGGAATCCATGTAGGCACGTTATCCGCTTAGTATCAACGATAGCCAGATCCGTTACTCGCATACTGGCCGGGCCAAGCGCTTGACGGTGAACAGAGCTTAAAGAGTAGAACACGAGGTAAGATATACTCGAACACGTTGATGGCGTTCTACGAGCGCAGCGGAAAGATAGCAGTATGCTACCAATCGCTAATCAATATAGCCGAGAGAGTAATGAATGAATCACCGATGTCACCGGTGCTCACGAGTCACTACAAGTCATCGAGCATACACCGTATCTCGGTCAGGAATGGATGCCGATAATACACCGTAGAACCTTACCTCCGTTGGAGAGCACCCCCAGGCTGCACGATTCTCCCTTGCTTTACGGGGTTACTATATAGTGCATAGAATGAACCTTCAGAAGCAAATTGGCAATATCGGATAACAGATACGTAAGCTACAAGACAATTACCAATTCGCCAGGAGGAAGAATTCCAGCGAGGCTTCTCGCATGCCCTGCGTGCCATCGCATAGAACATGGAAGCTGGTAGTGCTAACCGATGTGACTGAATTGTGGAGTGCTGACAGCCCCAAAAGGTAATTAATTGATCGGGCGTTTGTTTGTTTCTAAAGCTTTTGCCAAACACACTGCCAAGTTGACGAAAGTGCAGCAACTGAATCCTCCCCTCACAAATGAGTAAACAACATTACGGCTTCACAACGATTAAGACGTTTAGGACTAGGTATAATTGCGCAGCCCGGTATCGAGACTTCTCGACATGTTCCTTAAAATGGTAGCCGCCGGAATATGCTAATTTAAATCAATCACAATTGAACTCGCTTGAGTTCAATTTGTCATTATGCTGTTCAAATGAGCATAACGTCGTCGGTCCGCCGGGCGAGCATCTATGATACATCTACTTACCTAAGTATTTAACCCTCTTACCCGAAGGTGTGATGGTGATCTATTTTGATATGCATATGATGGATAGCCACAAACTCTGAAGTGCATAAGCGTATTACAGCTGACCATCCCAAATATAATCCAGGAAATCGTTCCTGAACCACCCGATTTCTGATGCAGTTCCACTTCCTCCTCCTTTAATTGCCGATCTCTCATCATCCCTGCAAATCACACCATCAGCTTCAATGGCAGCGATCATTTCATCTGCAAGGCCAATCGTGATGCCCTCCTCTTGAGCAATCTGGCTCGTAGTCCATGTTCCGAACATGACAAGGTAACCTACCATGCGCGCTGTAAACGAGGCGTGTGTGTACGGTGGCATGTGAAGGACAGATAAGCCTGATTTGAACACTCTGCTGCGGATAGGTGGTGACGTATATGCCGGAAGATAGGGAAGTACTTGCAGAAGTGTTGATGGCGGAATTAACGCTGCGCGCAGGAGTGTTCAGACCTCGCTTGGGCAGTGTCAAGAAAGCTCCTTACCGACGCCTCTTGCCCGATTCCATCCGCCCCAAACCTCATCCAGCCCAACAATACCTCGCTCTTTCATCATGCCGACATATTTCTTACCGGGGATATCGTCTGGCGACCCTTGTAGAACACCCGCCAGTTCCCGAGCGAGTTCCTCTATCCACTTTCGTTCGTCCCTGATCATGTCCGGCGTGATAGGAGCGTTAGACATTTGTAAACCTAGTTGTGAGAGTGAAGAGCGTATGAATTTAGCTTCATTATGCTCCGTCGAGGGGACAAGCGTAGTTATTGAGAATAAGCTCGGTGGCTGAGTTCCTGGCGTTGCGAAAGAAACTGATGAAGCAGGTGTTGAAATCGTTGTCGTTGTCGTAGAGGATGCCGTTAATTTCTCGTTTAGCTCCGCCGCAAGGTGAACCAGATCCTTTGCTTTCACCATTATGGCCTCTAAGTCCTTCAGGGAATCGTTTAGATCTGTTTCTGTATTGTGGGCGGATTCTTCTACGTTACGCATAATTCCGTCTAAAGAGACAAAAGATGAGGTCAGCATTGACAATAACACATCAAGGTTGCATTCCCCACCTATTCCAGAACGACGCGTGGTAACAGGCGTTGTCCCGCGACTAGGACTTGGAACGGCAAGGCTGGAAGTCCCGCTTCTCACGTTCAGACCAATTCGCTTGCCCTAATTGTCAAGAAATGGGGTCAGTTATATTCACCTTGGAATACTGGCGCTGTACTCGCCTCCCAAGCTTGAGATTTAAGTGCGCGTCTAAGTATGTTATAAAATGATTTGTCACCGCCCTTGCGGAAGCTTAATTTGATAAGGAGATTCGCGGCATCGACGTTGTCTCCTATGGGAGAGGGTGATGCCGGTCGAGAGGAGGGCGCAGATTTTGCCCTCATACCCCCGGTACGTTCAATCTTGGGAAGTGATGTCATGCACATTTCGCAGACACGCAAGGACGGATGATTAAGGAAGGTGCATGCAGGGCAAGCGATTCCATCGGAATCACCGTTCGTTGATGGCTGAGGGGATATAAGTCCTGGAGAACTCGAGGAGGATAGAGAGTTGTATGAAGAAGCGGGAAGGGAAAGGGTCGTGGATTTACTTTGAGACGAAGGCTCTGGCGTTGTTGGCCCGACAACTGCGCTGCGTGGCACACCACATAAAGCACATATTCGGGCTGCAGATGGGCTCAAACCTGGAGGATTGCGATGGCTACAGACTTCGCATTCCCAGCTCTCAAAGATTTCTGCCCCCTGCCCTGATGTTGTATTCGAAAGTAAGGCAGTGTCGGCGTCGAGGAAGAGTGAGACCTTCGACGAAGATGTGAACAAACCAGCATAGTAATTTGTCCGTGTCACATGGAGAAGATCCATCGTGAAAGAGTGTGAAGCAGGTCTCTGTGAATGAACGAAGAATAGGCGATGTGTCGAGACATGGACAGTACCTGACTGATGGTCAGGAGCCTTTTGTAGACTATAGAATGTCGGCACCATGAGAACACAGAAGCTAATATGCAAGGATGAAGAAAGAAAGTGAACGCACCAATCATAGATACCTACGCCGTCCTGGGATGCCAGAAGTTCTTCATCGCCATATAGGAGAGCAGGGACTGGGATGGTACCATCTATTGATGTAGTGTACCGCCGAAGCGCCATGACAAATGGAGGCAGTCAATGTAATTGAATCAGGTATGTATCAGAACGAGTAGTGACTGTTGGTGGGGTAAAGATGAAGGGCTATCAGAATAGGGTTACGACTACACAGCTTACTGCGTGCCCAAATGCCCAAAGTGAAGATAGAAGAGGTCGATCCTCGTTACGAAGAATGAGCTCAACGTCCTCTCAATTCTACACATCCGACGAGTTGGAGTAAGTAGTAGCTGTATTCGGCCCTCCGAGTCGGAGCACAACTTGAAGACACTGAGTACGTTGGTTATAGTCCCTGACCGTCTCCGCGCTCTATATTGAAGGTGTTGAGGACAGTGTGAACATAAAAATCGACCGGGTAGCGTGCTTGCCAACGAGTGTTTCAGTGGACGAAGACCAGCGGAATGGTTACTAGTACACGTTTATGGAAATTTCACCCGCACGCGGGTCTGCCACATGCAGTCACCTGAGTGAACCGATAATATTTTCCACATAACGTTCATGGTGCAACTCTAAAAGCCTGCAATAACCACATGTCACGGTAAGCCATCTCTTGGTATTTTGTCAGTTGATCAAAGCTGAGCACTGAAATTTTGAAGCGTCGTCTCAATTTCAATTGTGTATTTCTCTCCGAGTCGTATGCTTTGTCGACTGTGTCCACGTTGCCCTTTCGACAAGGCGGCTAGTTCACGAGATTACTGAGCCGCGCTGCTGATGGAAAGTTCATGGGATATGAAATAAAACAACAAAACTTAGTACGAACTCGTTCGCATCTTCCGTCAACTCGACCAAGCATACTAACTTCCTGCATCAGTAATTCTGGAAACGCAAGGCCGCGTTGATACTAACGGAAACCTTTTACCAGTCAACCTCGGTAAACGCTTCTGTTGTATGCTACAACATAAGTCTTTACCGAGGTTTTACTGGGTAACAAGTTCGCTTCCCTTATGACTCATTTTTGTATGTCCAGTGCCTAATTGCAGCTCGCTGTCACCCACACCACTCTGAACCAGGATATACTACATATGCATTTGTCTACATTGTAAGTTACGTCCGTGACAAAACTGTTCCCTCGAAGCGTGTCAGTGGTTGATGGAATTCCTTTTCTGCAAGTCGTCCTTCAACAGCTGTCCATGTTCCTCTTGGATTGCGTCATTTACTGTGGCACATCTCGGGACACTGGACTGCTTCTAATGATGTCAAGTACGTCAGACCGCAATCGTATCTGATAATTATTACTCAACCTCTCGCAGATTTCCCCCTGCCTGTGTCGTGCGTTGGTACTAGTGTACGTAGTGTCTTCGGCACCGCACAAACCTGCCGATATTGTCCCGGAACAGAACATTTTGATCCGAACGATCCACTGAGCGCTATCATCCTCATCTGACTCACGTAGGGACCGTGGTGAGCGCTCCTATGCCCCGCCGTGGATAGTGGAACCTGTGCTTAAATGATGAAATGCCGACTTCATCAAGATTCAGGGCTGGTCATCACCTGCACTGTTAGGTTATCGGTAAATACCGCTGCTACGCCCAATTACACCTCTATCACAATCGTCTCGTAACACTTCATCTCCGTAGTAATTTCGGTTTTCAAACCATGGTACTAAAATGCTGCCGACTCCTTAGGCTAATTGCTGTACACTAGGATTACCATGGATTACTACCAATCACACCGCTGTAGGGACTCCCATTCCTGTACGCCCCGAACCACGAAGAAACCCAGTAAACCGCGCCGTCATGACTCATCGATGCAACGAGCCTCACTCGTCGCATCCGAGTCCTCGCACGTTCCGTCCGTATCCGCAACTAAGCTTCGCAAAGATCTCATCATCACATCCAACCCTCCATTCTCGATCAAACTATTCCCCTTCGAACTCGTATCTCTTGCGTCGTTTCTGCACCTCACACAGTAACAACCTTACACCGCGGAGTCGGTCTTCTCGAACTAATCTCACCATTGTGATCAGGACGGATGTCGGAGGGTGGGGAAGAAGTGGAGGAATATCTTATTGCATTCTAACATCACAGATTTCCCAATATCACTCCGCGAGCGCAATGCTAGTTCATCTTATGGTCCGTCCCATAAGATTTGCTGAAAACAGCAGGCCGCCCATGCCAAGGAGAAGCGCAGTATCTTCAGTTCGTCAACGTCAGTCATTGGTCATTGACCCTGAACCAGAGTACAAGATAAAGGACTGCGGAGATTTTACGAAGAGGCTCAGATCAGAGTCTATCTGCGCTAATCTGTGCCAGTTAACTGAAAACATTGCCCAACTGAGACGGAGTCTACTTCAGCTGCGGACTTCCTTATCCCCAATGAGGCGAGTATTTTTTAGGTGAACTAGCTAGACTCTTGGCCTCACCAGCTAGGGCAGTCAACGAAGCAGGCGAGCTTACGACCTGAGACTTCGTAAGCCTATGTAAGTTACGTCTCCCGCAGTTGCGCAAACTCGAGCTCGTGCCCAAATCGTGCAACTTTGAGAAAGGTACACGCACTCTCTTACCTCCTCTGTGTTCAGCGTAATAAATTTTAGTCACCTCCCATTCTCACCGGCGTGTTTTAGTCCTCTTCGCGGTCCCCTCCTTCCCACAACGCAAGACCCGGTATGCACTCTCGGATCCCGAAGGTCTGTCAGACTATATCACTACGGAAACCCACTTTGTACCAAATGCTATTTTACCACCATCATTCTCACTCTCGCCGTGATCTCCATCCGATCCTTGGGACAGCCTCAGTGGGCATTCCGATTGGTGGAGATTCATCTAAATTGAAGTAAGTCGGCCTCGGGGGGCAGTATGATCCCGCTGGCGCGATGCTGGTCGTACATGTGGAGTTATTGATGAAATAACAACGCTCATCCCTACCGATATCCGACACCAACGGTGTCGTGCACTATCTTTACCTCTAATGGGAGTACTCAGTCTTGGGCGCTCGTGCTGCAACAACCACATCACCATCTCATCTGACGGTTCCTGACTGTTGATCATAGATTAGCCTCGGCTTCGGTTTTAGTGTAGTGTATTTTCCGCGGCTACCGTACGTATGATTTTGGTCCCTTGTTCTAGGACAATGTAACAATTGATCAATGATTGAAGCAACGCAGACAACCTTTTACTATCTAGTTGGTATCAACGACACTTTGGTGTTTACACACGGTGGATCCTGTGGGATCTAGCTCTGAGAATATATCCACAGGTTCAATTCACCTTCACCAAAAGCCGCTGAACAGTCCCGCACATCCCTCATTGATAATAACTGCAGTCCATCAAACAAGATGGGCTATACACGGCGCACTTACAACAAGTCAAGGGAAAATACAACAGAAGCAATGCTACGATCACTTCTTCTTCTTGGGCTTTTTCTTCTTCACACCTCCGGCTGTGGGACCCCCAGATTGTGAGATGAGTGGAGACGCCGCACGCGCCTGATCTGCGTCTTTCGTATTATCAGGCGCGCCTAGGGTCTGTGCGATTGGCGCAGGGCGTTTATTCTGCATTTTCTGTATCAAGGATAGATTCAAGGCTTCGAATCGATTGAGGAAGATCGAAGAATAAGTCTTGAACTTGATGCACTGCGTGGACAGGTAAGCGACATCAGAAGTGAGCAAGATGAAGACGCACTGTCGTGTCATCCGTAATTTTCAAGACGAGCTTGCCTTCTGATGATCTCCACTTCACACAGTATCGAGCCTGCGTGTCAATGAGCCGCATCCGATGGAGATAGATACGAAAGAGACGAACCTTGTTGGGAGCCTTTGCGTAGAGATTTTCAGCTGCTTCCTGATATTCTTGCCAGGAGGTAATGTACACCATGCTCGCATGGGCAACGCGCTCAACAACTCATAAGTAATTGATCACTGACAAGTGAAGTTACAGTGGTCACAGGCAGTGTCACCCTGTCACGCCACCAAAGGTCACGCGACAGTCTAAGAGCCGATTGCCAAAGCAATTTCGGACGAGTCGCGATTTGTGCGTTCTACCTCCGTCTAGACTGCTGCACGGCTCTTGGAATCGCACGGAGGCTCTGTTCTTTCCCCTCTTCCCACTCCCCACACAATGGCTACTGAACAGCGAAAACGTGAGCTGGATGACTTGCACGTCGTAGTACTTGCTGACAGATGAATTTGTAGCACTCCCGTTCATTGCGAATTTCGCCGCTGGCGCAATTGCTGGTGTCTCCGAGATTTTAACATTTTACCCTCTAGGTGAGTCCCATTCATCTAACGGAGTGTGTTGACTCACTCACAACTTACAGATGTCGTAAGTATATCTGTGCATACGATCTTTGTGTCCATGATGAAACGTGTCTCAGGTAAAGACTCGCATGCAACTTGAGACCGGCAAGGCCAAGCATGGAATGGTTGGTACTCTGTCATCCATCGTGAAGGAAGAAGGGTAAAGATTATGATACGCATACGATTACGTTGCTGACATCTCCGTCAGTTTCGGCCGACTTTATCGAGGTCAAAGAGACACTCATTTAATCATCGCTATTACTGGGTTCTAAACATGCTCTACAGGCTTGGTTCCACCTCTTCTTCTCGAGGCGCCTAAGCGTGCGGTTAAATTGTGAGCTATGCCTGTCATAATTGTACTTAATGTGACGTGTCACTGCCTCATAGTGCGGCTAACGACTTTTGGGGGAAGACTTATATGGGCGTGTTCGGAGAGTCCAAGATGACACAGCAGCTCTCTATTTTGACAGGTTGCAGTGCTGGTGCAACAGAGAGCTTCGTTGTCGTCCCATTTGAGCTTGTTAAAATTAAGTGCGACCGTCACTATTATACGTCCTGCTCATATGTTCTAACCACCATGAATAGACTGCAAGATAAAACGAGCACATTCGCTGGTCCCATAGATGTGGTCAAACACGTCATCAGAAAGGAAGGTGTACTGGGTCTTTATGCTGGCATGGAGGCGACCTTCTGGAGGTCAGTGGATTCATACTCTTGTGTTCCTGATGACTGATCTAAGTGACTAGGCACTTCTGGTGGAATGGTGGATACTTTGGATGTATTCATCAAGTCCGTAGCATGTTGCCACCCGCCGAGGCGAGTCTTGAACAATTCGCCTTGGTATTTTTCTCATGGCTTGGCTTAGACGGAACAAGGCCAGCTGTTCAATAACTTTGTTTCCGGAAGTGTAGGTGGTTTCGTTGGAACCCTCGTAAACACCCCGTGAGTCGCAATCTATAGAGTCCAGTGAAAGGAGACTGATGCGCCTTCCAGTTTCGATGTATGCCTTCCTTTTAGTCATCCTGACGAATAAATAACACTGTTTTCTTGTAACGTAGGTCGTGAAGTCTCGCATACAGGGTACTTCTAAAGTCCCGGGAGTCGTGCCAAAGTATAACTGGACATATCCTGCGTACGTTTACCCTCACGGTATCGAGGACTCTACCTAACATGTAACAGACTCATGACCATCATGCGCGAGGAAGGCCCTGCAGCTCTTTACAAGGGCTTTCTGCCAAAAGTCCTCCGTTTAGCACCTGGAGGTGGTGTTCTACTCCTAGTGGTTGAGTTTACACTTGGCGTATTCCGGAATGGTAAGTCCCCGCACACGCTCAGATCTTGTCTGCCATAAATTGACTCTTTCGAAGCTCTGGGTCCACCTTACATCTAGAGTTATTACACAAGCAGTAATGTAGAGCTAATAGATTACACTGCACCGGACTGCCTTTCTTCACGACTTTGAGCAGAACTTCGAAGTTGTGATATGATCTCGACAAGTCTTGCCGGTCTGTGAAATTGGAAGCATTCTCCGGCCATTCAAAACGTTCTCCGGTGCCGAAATTGAGACAGACCTACTGTCCCCATAAGTACCAAGGCACTCGACGACGATACTGCATGCCAAACAAATAATTAATCATGATCAGGTAACGAGATTACAGGGTGGTGGTGGCAGGTATGTCATCGCAAGTGTTGATCAGAGTGACCGCTTGTTGCATCCTTGGGCTCATCAATATCTTGCAAATCAGGGCATCATTTTATCTTCCGGCTGTCCACAGACGAATCTAGCACAAGGTACTCCCCAGCAGCGCATATGCCAGCTGACCAAACCAGTAATAGCGAGGTTATGCAAAAGAAACTGATCGATTGCCCGATCTCCAGCCACGATCCTGTATCACACGTCAAGTCAATATTGATATTCAACCACAGCTAGCACAGCAAACTCACCTGTGTCCGTGACGCTTAGGAAAAATGACATTGTCATTCCTGGTCGAATTTAGTGACAAACACAGGTAGAAAAGGCCGCCGCCACCCACCATCAGTAAGCGTCAGAGCAACAATAAATAGCGAGAAGGGCGGCAGGCAGAGTCTCGTGTTCAAAGTGGCAAAAGCAGCTGACAAAATCACATATGGTGCGATAATTTTGAATATCTGTGGCAATTTCAATCAGGCGTTCTGGGCGTGGGTAATAAGCGGGAAAGCCCACCAGGAGAGCCGCCATTAAGAACGGATTAAAAATTGGCACGAGACGGTAGACAGGTTCCAAGTAGAACGATCTACATCGTAGTCGTAAGCAGCAATATTGGATCAACTCGTCGGAATAACTCACGAGATTGAAGCAACGCTGTAAATTGTCAGTTCAGTCATCAATATCAACACCATGAAGGTCAGTCTGATTCATCACTCACTTTCCGGTTCCGAAGAAAGCCACTTGGACGAAAAACAAGAAAAAGAGTGCTATTCTGATATCATCAGTGCGAAATTCATATCCTTGTTTCGACGAAACGGCCCCGGCTCCATTCAACCGCACGGCCGCTTCGACTTCTATCCACAAAAGTAAATTGCACGTAAAGGCGGCATAGAACAGGCCTTCAACGCTGATCGAAAGAATGACGAAGCATACACCAAAACCCAGGAAAAGTGATACAATTCTGGAGGCGGGCGTGTGGTGTTGTGCTTGGAATATGAATGGATATATAGACGATACCACTGGATACGATAAAAATCAGATGTATTGCTGATATCAGTTGATTGGCAAACATACCAAGTACGACCCATGCCAAAGTCTGGTTAATGATGGGCAACCCCTGCTTCGCTTGTAGACTCTTCACCGAGCTCGCGGTAATCGCCATCATCAGTGCGATAAATGACACCTTAAGTATGAATCAGTCAAGTGCGTGGTGACATTCGCAATTGCCTACCTGGACAACGGATACCTTCCCTGCTGCAGCAGTACCATTCGAGACCAGACGCAAATAGCCTGCTCCAACCGCGAGGATGGTCGCTCCTCCACACATGCTACCACCTAAGTAAGCTATTTGCAGGGATCAATGGCACCGCTGCACTCACATCATATGTAAATCTTCTACTTTGTTGACGCTAAGAAGGGGGAATATGCCAGTGGCAAGACAGCTGCTGGTCCATAAAAGTAAGAGCTTCGGGTTCTGCGACCGAACGTGACTCGGCCACGACGCAAACGGCCATAAAATGCCCATGAACAAGAAACCGATACTCCAGAGCGACCGGTGGGTGTAGGCAGCCTAGAACATGCGCGGGGCTCATCAGTCAAACAACTGTCATAGGACTATGGACAAGGCTCAACGCACAACCATGCATTGAAGCACGATCACTACAATAACCAAGTGAAACAGGACTCTGCCCGTAAATGAGCCTGGTCTGTCGCTGGACTTGAATTGCTGTACAAGGACAGGAACTCCACGCAGTGCGAATTGCTGCCAGAAGTAGCAGGGGAAAGTCACATAGACATAAAACGTCCACGGGGCTCTTTGTGCAGCGAAAAGCGCCCAAAATATTGCTAGTGTAGTGGCGGCAGCAATTCTGACCAAAGCACGTTTGTTGGCTGAAACAGAGGAAGCAGCGGGGGGTAAGATCGATAACGACGAATAAGCAGCCCATCCCAGATAAGCTGCAATAACAATGGCCCGAATGAGTACTCGATCATATCTGCGTTTACTTAGTAGCCGTTGTTCAGCGATACAAGAGTAGCATACGTTTCGAGATAGCGAAGACCTTGGAGAGTGATCTTGATGAGTTCAGCCGTCTCTTGGCGAGCTTCAAATGATCTTCCATCGCTGATCAGGCGTTCTATCTCGGATACCCAAGATACTCTTGAAGCCTTCCCATCCTGACTGACTTTTTCTAACGGTTCGAAAGCCCTGTATCGAATGGTTTGCGCAGCCTTCGATTCTGCCAACCAATTCATGTTATAGACAGGAGGGCTTCGATGGTTTACGCACCATGCTTCACCAGGTAGTGTTCTAAAATACTTTCCGCATTTGCTAACGCAAGTCGGGCCAAGGCTGGTTCACCCTCTCGTGCTAGCAAGTAGCCAGGCCGTGTAGGATCTACGTCAGGGAAAACCCCAACGGAATTCACCGGATAGTTGATACCAAGTAGCGCAGCCATCAGGGGTGCAAGATCCGCCTGTTCAACGTCTCGTCGCAGAAAGTCATCTAGTTGCCAGGGACGAGAGTAATCGTCGTGCGAAGAAGGTATGCTGTCAGGAAGGGGGCCTCTGATGCCTCGACCCCATGTGATTAGTGGCGTGCGCGTGTTGTCTGGGTCTGCAAAAACCTTTAGCATCTTACAGTTGGAGCTGATGAAGTGCGGACCTTACCACCATCACCATGGTTGCCAATCTTAGACATACCATGATCAGCGGTAAAGATGAAGCTCGTCTCCTCATCATGGTAGAAGTTGGAGAAAAGCTCTTCCGTTTGTTGGACGATGGAATCGACGACCTGGATATTGTTCATGTACTCCTGCGATGGAGTGAATCGAGATCAGAGCATTGATGTGGAGACGCTCACCTTAGAGTGCGGCCTGTATGAATGACCAGTGGTATCCAGGCCGAGGAGGTGCAGAAAGAACACGACTTTGTCGTCACGCAACTGTGAATCAAGTACAGCGTTTGACGATGCATTTTGGAATAACGTCTGAAGCTGGTCCAATACCCAGGTATCTAGAGCGGTGGCATCTGTCCATCCAATTTGAGTTAGTTAACGCGGGTGGAGTACATAGTTCTGGACCTTCATGCCTTTGGTAAAGTCCTCATCTTCCTCATCATAGCTCCACGCATCAACTTTTCCGGGGGTTGCACCTTGGGCAAACATTGGTAAGATATCTGGTGAGCCGAAGGAGAAAGTATGGCTGGATTGATTGAAGACAGAGTCAAAGTGAACCTGCGAGAGTGATGAGACTATAATTTGCGCTGTGTTGCTACGGTACTGACAGGATTTGTTTTCCAGCCCTACCCCACAAGCTTTCTCAGCATATAATAACACAAAACAAGAGTTTGACACCTTACCTTGGTCACTGCAGACACATCCTCGTACATGCCCCCTTACATTCGATCAAGTCAACCCAATGTTACTGAGGTAGACGCGAAAGCATACCAATAATTGCAACATGGCCCGGTCGACTTTCCGTTGGAACTCGTGTGTGTGACACTCCAAATGCCCCTCGAGTCTGGACAATATTGCGCAAATACGGTGCTATAATTTCTGGTGATGAAGGTACAGAATCGATGAACGCGTTCACGGCAAATAGAAGGTCTGCGCGTAGACCGTCTCCTGAAAGAAACCCTTCTTGAACAATTGGTATTGACGAAAATGAAAGTTATGCTTGCCCACAATAAGAACGACTCTCTTTGCTTCCCCAAGACCAGCTCTGCGAGGAAGCATGCCATGGACGACAGGGCTAGTGAAGTAGCAGTCAAAAACGGAAGCAATGAACACGACATGGAAGACAAGTCCCAGGATTAGCAGTTTGAGAACATTTTGGTCAGAGGACGATGTCATTCGCATTGGTGAACAGAATGAAGTCAGCCGCAGCTCATCTAGACGATCAGACCGAACTACCCTAGAGTAAGGGCGAAGTGAAGATTTGAACACTGTGAAAGACAGCGACGAGGTTCGGCGTTTGCATTATGTAACACCCAAATGCACGCGGGATGTCTGAAATTTGAATCAACTACATATAACATTTTGGTGACGCTCAAATACGTAGAAAGATGTCAGCACGTTGGATCGCCTGCCATATAGAATCATCCAGAGGTTCTTATAATTTCCGCTAACTTGGTAGTGGGTATTGGGGTGTTTTCAAAAAAATCGCGTTTTGGCGGTAAACTACACAGGGGCACAATTTGCTCCACTATTTGCAACTGCACGTCGGCTGAGTTCTAGCACATGCCAGAGCGCACCTTCCCCGGAGACGCATCGATAAGTATAGGCAACTACTCAATCGCATTTGCTATGGTGCATTTGAGGGTCACGATACTGGAATGTTGTCTGTGTGGGAGTGGGTATGGATAATGTATGGGAGAAGGGCGGGGAAAGCGATTGTGGGAACACAACAGACAAGGTCATTGGAGTGCGAATAAACCTAGAGGAACTATTCGATTCGGCCACGGAAGGAGAAAGACCGATCAATCAGCGGATCAAAAATAAGATGGCCGAAATTTCCGCAGAGTGCGATCCGTCCACTTGAACTTGCCGCTGGGCAAGTAGTGTTTCCTCACATTGATCCCACTGTACTGATCAGGGAAATAGAATGTTCAAGTTCCCTCTTCACAGGCTGTACAAGCTTGTACAAATTTGTGACAAACATGTAACTGTAAAGAGGCACACCATGGCATACTATGCGATACGGTACGCACTGACATTCCGAGACACTGATCAGAAAATGACATCCGACACCGCTCACGGCATCCGTAGGGTCCCCTATATTCAGGAGCCTCAACCATTCGAATATAAAACCGATATTCTGCCAGGTCATCTTCATCCAAAGTACCCAAACGTATTTTTACCTTGCACTCTATACATTTCAATATGTCCGTAACAACAACGCAGACCTTCCAGCACATCCCAAGCTCGCCCACATTCACCCAACATCTCTTGCAGAGGAGAAATGGTGAGTTTTACACATGCCCATCCTGTTCACAGATACTTACCTCAAATTCCACCAGCTCGTCGTACAGTGAAGAGAAGTGCCACGAATCTCCCTCAGCACGTCCCAGAGGCCCCTATCTGGTATCACCCGAGCACTGTACTCTATATGCTTCAGCATGTGCTCAAGCCACGGGTTCCTCTGGTAATACGCAAGGTTCCAATCAAACCTGAAAACCCCGCTTCCTCACATCATCATGCAACTCCGTCTCTCCATATGCTCCCGGAGTTTGATGAATTCCTTAACGAGGTTGAAGAATTTACATCCCCCGAGAGTCCTTTAGAGGTCAATATACCATCTATTGGAATGTGCAATCGGCGTATTGTTAGACTCATGTTGGCCATGAGGTACATCAAACCTGGAAACCCCGCTTCCTCACATCATCATGCCACTCCGTCTGTCGATATGCTCGCGAAGCTCCAGGAGTTTGATGAATTCCTTACCGATGTTCAAGATTTTACATTCCCCGAGAGTGATTCAGAGGTTGTCAATATACCATCTGTTGGAATATGCAATCGGCGTCTTGTTAGACTCGTGTTGTCCATAAGGTTCCTACTTTATGTCAAAATCTATTTCCAGTAGGTTAGCCAAACGTCGAGTTTATAACCCTGTATCATCTACTACCAAGAGTTATCGAGTGCAGTCAATTCTATTTCTACACCATCGCCGCCGCCCCGATCGCGTGTATCTTTTAAATCGTTTTTAGGAGGTTGCGCTCGAGTGTGAAGTTGATGCTCCCGACAAACACATGTGAGAGCGGCAAGAAGCTATTCAGGTGGCGAGTAAAGATTAGCGGGTCGTGCTAGCGCTAGTTACATTCCTTCCATTCTGGCTGTCCCATTTCCTTTGTTCTGTGCTTTACACGAGTTTATACAATATCTATCATACATACCGGTGTTATAAGTTAGACCTACGATCATGCATGCAATCTAATCGGCGTAAACCCTCTATTAAATAGAACGAACTATCTTCCTTCTATGAACTCCCAGTGTTTCCGTGTGGCTCTCTTGTGTCAACTGTAGTATGATTTGATATTGGGTAGCGCGTTGAGATGCGGAGGCCGACATGGCAAATCGGAATAGAAAGACCGAAGAACGGAAGTGGTGATCAAACCAAACGAGTGGCATCCAAAGCCGCTGGTGTCCGCGCTAGCTTCTAATCGACGGTGGCGGGCTTTGCCACGCATGCCACTGTGGCCCTACACGAATTGGGATGTTACACTGAACGGTTTCCAACCTATTGGCACTACACCCTACTACCGCACCCCGCACAATTTACACAATTCGACCACCACCTCGGTGCAAACCCGTAGTACGCTGTTCAACGAAGCCCCCTGAGCACAGGGCAAACACGTGAACAAGTTCAACTTCAGCGTATGCGTTCTCGAGCTCGTCGTCAAAGCGTCCACGTAGAAGGTCCGCTTCGGAGGAACCTGGCCGTGACGCTTGAAATAATGTTGCTTTGTTAAGTGGACGCCCATCCGATTAGAGGTATCAGAACGTGCAATGTCCTCGTAATAGGATATATCATTTCGATCAGACAACTTTTCTGGGCAATGTTGCTCTGCTCACTGGACAAGCCATGCAGAAGACACAGCATATCCGTAGTACTGTGTTCATGCATATGCTCTATTCGACAAGAGCGATCTTGCTCTGGTATGGGCATGTCAAGCATATTATCACAGAAAATACACGGAGGAGATGACTGGTCATCATCACGCAGGTAGAGACGTACATCTGACCAGTGCCAGTGAATTCATCACCTGGAAATAGCCTTCAAGGTCGGAGAAATGTGAAGGAGAGAGACTAAACGCACCCATCTTTGGCACTTCCAGTGAACTTCATTGGCACCAACTGCGTCCCACTTCAGCTCAGAACAACTTTGAAGACATGCAAACGGGTCCTGCGAACTTGAAAGTAAAACATTTGGTTGTCAAAAGGCCAACACATTTCACTGACTTCGCATCAATGAAGGTGGCTGGCCTTTTGACAAACCGAATTTTTAGCGCTTGCAGGACCTGTTGATTTCAAGTTGCAAGTTGATGGCAAGGGTATTCATGTGTCAGACGGAAGGAGGACTTTGGCAGTGGAAAAATTTGAGTAATAATGTCGTCGTCGTCCCAGAAATAGAGGTGCCCACCAGTTTGTATGATAGAATTCTGGTGTAATTTTCGAAATCGAAATCGATGAACCTGAACGCGTGGGCTTTGTCCCTTATAATTAAGAATTGTAGGTGCTTGGGAATTGGAGTGGGATCGTTGGGGACGGGGAATAGTTGGCGGCGGCCACTGTATTACAATATGATAGTCGCACCTTCATGTACATAAAACCGAGAAGAAGGATGTTACTCCGAATAGTCACAAGGCGTGAACTCAACGTTAGCAATCACGATGTCCCGGCCCATCGCCACCGATGTCGTACTCGTCAGTGCCATCCAGCTCTCAGTAAACGTCGGCCCCGAGTGCTGGGGTCGCTCCCGCAATCAGCCCGTGGCTATCAATGTCTACCTCCATCTTAAACCTAACTTCCTCGACACATCCGGTCAGTCCGACAATGTCACTGATTCTATCCACTACGGGCACCTCACGAAGGATGTCTCGACGCTCTCAGAATCGTCGTATGACGGAGTCCGTGCGCTCATTGATTCCGCGACCACGAAAGCATTCTATATAGCGGGAGAACATGCGGAAGCGATCCGTGTCATCGTGGGCCTTCCAAAGCTGATCTTACTTGCTGAGGGATTTGAGGTCGAGCTCATTACGCCCATGGGGCAAAGTACTTTCGGGCAGGCTGCGACGGTCACTGTGAAGGACCTCATCATGCCTATTCTGATTGGTGTCAATCCCCCTGAACGACTCGCAAAGCAGAGGGTTATCACGAATATCACGTTTCACGAAAAGCCTGGTGTACACATGGTGGACTATCCTGCGATAGTTAAACAAATTTCTGAGGTGAGCTTTTCTTGTTCTGCGCTAGTCACTGAAGAGCGAGGAAAGCTGACACAGTACTACCCATAGGAAATTGAGCAGACTGCATACCTCACGCTCGAGAAATTCGTCTTGCACATCGTCCGTAGTGCATGCCTTGCATCAGAAGCTATTGAATCCGTGACAGTGCGTGCGCAAAAGCCCAGCGCACTCTCATTTGCACACTCCTCTGGTGTTGAAATCACTCGTTCGCGCGATGCGTTCCGATGATGAACGGATGCAGCACCGCGTAAGACGATATGTTACGTCGAGCTTAGATACGGAGTCCCAGTTCATAGATACACACAAATTTGCAAGGTTTTCTCGAGGTTCGCGAATAGCAGCAGATTAAGATGTACGGGTATGAATCATATATGTATGGCGGACACCACGGTTTGACCTGCGCTGAACTCATTCGCATTCCCAATCATCAGAAGACCAACTTCGGTGTGATCAGCGGGTATACATCGTGCAGTAGACCCCTCCACTTACTTATCAATCCGAAGAGTCCCAACACGCTTCCGAACACTTCTACCACGAGCACCTTCACAAAAAGTGTAGGATCAGCTGCGTCAGCGAGCGCCGCAGTACTGCCGGCGACTCCGACACAAAGGCCACAGAGAAGATTGCAGACTCCAACAGTGAGGCCTCCAAAGAACAGCGCATATCCTGCAGGTTGATGAGGTGCATTCGATTAATGGTGTAAAAAGGCAAGATTACCGGTGAAGTAGTTCTCTCTAGTGTAGAGCTGCGCCTCAGGCACGCTTTGGAGTTTGGCGGAGTACACGATACCCATGATCTGTCGCCACAGGGTGAGCACAAGACAGGAACTCGAGGGAACGAACACGCACCACTCCATAAATTGCAACCACCTCGCAGAAGATGATGCTGATAGTGGAATCATGTTCAGTCACTTAGGTGAACCGCGCAAATGGGAAAACAATGTACCTGATCAAATTCTTAGTACTGATTCTCGGAGTCCTTACTCCTCCACCCAGTATCGATGCGCCAGTCAAGAAGATGCCCCTTCAAAACGGCGTCAGCGACGAATAAATTTGGACATGTGCAAACCCACCATCCTGCTCCAAGAACACTCAAGCCAATGCAGAGGCCAATGCCTAGTGAACCCCAGACGAACGGGCTGGTTTCTTCGAGAAAACGTCCGACATCGAATGCTTCTCCAGAATCTGTTTGGAAAGAATAGTAGTGCTGCGGAAGAAAGGAAATAGATGGACATACCTGTAAACAGAAGATATAAAACAACTATGATGACAAGGAACGTCGGGAGACCAAAAGATGCATATGTGGTGTAGCCCATGGTCTAGCAATATTGCTCGGAACGTCGTGGTTGGCGAGGGCGTGAGTTACTTAGAGCCTCATCTGTAAAAGGTATGTTATTCGCACGCAGTTCGCTCCGAGTCCGAAGGAAAATCTTTACTCCCTTTTGCCTAAACTTCCATCAAATCTAGATGCCTGTGGTTAAAATCTTCCCATACTAGTAATACTTATCAATCGAACTGACTTTTGATAGCTTTTGATATCCCCGGTCCCCAAAGGCACACATGTGTGCAGACATGTGCAGATCTCTGAGTAAACTCTCAGGACAGGCAGAGATATATAAACCCGAAAGTTAAGTCCTTATCCTTCACTTATTTCGTGTCCTCGCTGGTACGTCTCTCTATCTAATCTCTCAAGTTAAATGGTCTAATCCGAAAAACCAGTCCGCAACACCACCGAGCCCACCCGACATGAATTCGATATCCTCTAACACGCATACTTTGCCTCGCTTCCCTCCTGAACTTTGGCTCAGAATATTTAACCTCGCCACCGATGTACCCGGTCTCCTGAGTTGTGACGGCCCAGCTCCGTCTGACCTACCCCGTCCACTGGTCAAGGCACAAGAACAGAGACTCTTGAAGGAGTCGCTTATTACAACAAGAAACATCATTCTTGTTTGCAAGACATGGCACGCTCTCGCAACCGAGTTCCTTTATCGCAGCATCCTGATTACTAGCGTGGCTTCGTTGTCCCCTTTGTTTGCCGCTCTCGACAAAAGATCCTCCGGAACAGCCCGCTCCGGCCTAGTAGGGTGGTGGACAAGGCGGCTTGATGTATCAATACAGGATGAGCGTTGTGAGGCATCCGATTATGCTCTACTGGCCGACATCATTCGACGATTCCCAAACTTGTCGATTGTCACTTTGTCCATGCCCATGCTCCCCTATAATGACTGTTGGCTTCGGCAGTTACCCAAACCAGTCGTGATGGCATTAGCTGAATCTTGTGGTCCATCATTGCGCGTATTTGATTGTTCCGAATCCATTTTACGCCCTTGCAGGTAATTTGCTCGATCTCTTGCCGCGTTCAGGACACTTGCTGATGTTATTTCAGGGAGGATCTCATGCAGTTGTTAGCTGCAGCACCAAACTTGAGCGTGCTCCGCTGCCCAATTTGCTCGCCTAGTGCAGGAGACAAGTCCCCATCTGCTAGACGCGACGTACCTGTCATGACCGAGCTACAGTCGGTGTCGCTCATGTCGGTCTTCTTGCGGGATTTCCTACCAAGTGATAAAGACGCCAACCACTTCCCAGCGCTCCGACAACTCACTTACGACTGCATCCCTCCTCCATTCCACGACTATACATGGAAAAACTTTGTGAAGCTGAGCTGCGCGAACGTTACCAGCGTGCACCTCGACTTTTCCCTTCAAGGCGACTCTCTGCAGAAGGAGCTGGATCTTCTCACAGAATGTTGTTCGTCTTTGAACGATCTCATCATTTACCTTCGTTCATGGACGGAGCTCAAACCGAATCTTATCCTCCCTCCTTCTGTCTCGTATTTGGGACTACATTCCAAGTTACTCAAGGCCCCCGCGTTCCATTTCCAACAACTGTTTACCGCACTCCATACTATGTCGGGCTCTAAGCTAAAGGCCGTTCGTTTGCTGCACGCAGACGCCGCAGAAGATGTACGGAAGACCTATGGGTCTTCTTTGGCAAATGATCTCGCTGATATCACGTCCTGTATCACCTTCTGCATCGAGGACCACGAGGGACGTCCTCTGTTGGCTTGATACAAAGGTCATAGTGCAGCATAATAACTTTACTTTTCTTAAAGTGGTTCTCCTCGGGTTTAGACATACATGTATTTTTAGGTGCAAGTTTTTCGTCCACTCCACACATGTGTGCTCGCTCAGTCACACAATCTACTGGGATATCTGTATTTATGATTTGTATGTCTGACAACCACTGAAAAATAGCGCATCACTCCCGGCCCCCTCCAGTGGCGCCCTGATAAGCGAGTTGGTCAAGTCTGAGGACTCGCTTAGCTCTATGACTTCTGGGCTGCATTGAGGAATAAGCCGGCGCTACTGAATCGTAAGTCAAGAACTTGGTGAGCCCTTAATTGATGCCTTCGTGGATGTCTATGAACTTTGACTCTGTCTCGCACTGTCTACTAACTCAACTATATCACTTTCATTCACGCCCTTACACTCTGCAGGGCTTTTGTTTATCCACTAAACTGGCTGATGTGATCATATCATACACACTGCAGTCATTTTTATTTATTCCAATCTATATATAGCAAATCGCAATCCATCAAGAAGTTCGGAATGAATATGAGAACATGGCGAAAAACTGCAAGGGAAGACGTTAGGGCGGCTAAAAGCAATAAACAGTCAGTGGCGGAAGGATGACATAAAGAAACCAAGTACCGAGTGATTCCCGCCGTAAACTCTGGGGTGAAGTCGATCGCTCTGCCTTGCTCGTCTTTGGCGGGAGAGATATCCACCTCGGCCAACATGGTCACAACACAGAAGCGTCAGCATTATGCCGGCCTGATTAGGAATGCCTTGTCTCGTTACATGCTTCATGGAAATGAGAAACCAGCCCACTTGGACATTTATGCCGGCCAAAGCCGAAAATATACCGTGCAGGGTCATCATCCGTCAATGTACCGTCGTCTCGGATGAACCTCTCAGGCATAAAACGAGATGCATCGGGGTAACACCTTTCATCTCGAGTAATACCCCTAAGATCAAGTCAGAATCTTGAAAGTCGAGTACATACATAGAATATATCTAATCATACGTTGCACACGACCGTCGTCCCTAATGTACAAAATCAAGACCGTTTGTTCATTGGACAAAAACGACAGACCTTTCGGGATGAAATAACCATCGAATACATCATCACTCGTGGTAGCATGTGGGACTCCTATATGAGTGTCTTCAGTAAAGACCAGATCACTCAACGAGTAACAATACCAAGGGGTGCGATGGGTTCCCACCGGAGAGTCTCACGAGAAATTGCATCAATGTAGGGTAGCGACGTTCTGTCATCGAATGTAGGCAACTGATCTCTTCCAACCACCAGGTCGATCTCCGCTTGTGCGCGTTTCTGCACATCTGGATACAACACTATGGTGAGAATAAAAACCATCAAGGTTGAAGTAGTCTGCAAAGGAGTTTAAGCAGCAGACAACTTGAACATGGTTTGTGTCATTTACTGTCTCATATGCGCCTACATATCATGTATATGAGAAGAGCGCTTGTGACTTGAAGAAAGTCACTCACCCGCAAAAGCAGTAGTTGCTGCTTGTTTCAACGCAGTCCCGAACATCGGTTTGAATGCCTCATCTTCCTTCTCCATTCGTCGCAAATTTTCTGCCACCATTGAAGATCGACTCTCGATGAAGTTATCGACCTTGTAAAGTGTATAATTGATAGCTGCTAAACACGACAAAAGAGCAAGTGCTTACCACGTGTTGCTTCGCATATCGAAATGGCACGTCCATCATTTCATTCGTGCGATTAGTTGAAACTTGAGCGTCACATTTTATTGATGATCCAGGACACCAGTCAGGTAACTTCAGTACTGCGAAGTACATCGAATGTT